>JABMDO010000997.1:0-23311 GCA_014851415.1 Cnaphalocrocis medinalis | reverse complement strand
CATGAAGTCAACCTTAGAGTAAAGACCAGTCTCACCGAAGGAGAGTCCAACTATTACTTATGTGACACCTCCCTCTTTTTGTGTAGTCTCAAAACTAAACCCGAGCTGTCAAAGAAAAAAATCAAGTGTTTGTATAATGCAACGCGATCTAAATCATATTGTATAAATCTTATACCACGAGGTATATAGGGGTGTTTAGAGTGTTCTGTTCACCTGTCCTGTATATTCGTCCTGTCACTGTCTACCAATCTGTCAATGTCAGGCAAAAAAACGTCAAGATGACATTTTTTTTTTACAAGTAGACAAAGATATAAACACTTATAGATAAAACGTAACGATATTTAAAACTCAAAATAAATTAAAAAAGAAGGCAGTGTCATAACATAATGATTTTCACGGAGTATTCACGCCACAAGTTAGAAGAAAAAAACTTAGTCTAACAAAACTTACATACTTCAACGTGCTTCAACTATGTAGTTAAACAATAAAATGCACATACATTACATTATTAGGTAGCTTAATTAAATAATTTACTGTGACATAAATATATTGAATTTATAGGTTATTTTTTGTGAGAGTTGTGGAGGTTGAGGGGAGGCTTGCTGATCTAGCCAGCTCCGCTTTGGACGAGCTTGTCGCGCAGCAGCACTGCCGGCGTTACCTAGCCTAGCACACGGCGCAAATTAGGGTTTCGCAGGTGCACATGACGATTTCATTTATTTTATTATGGATTTATTAGCTAGGTTAAAATTATAGAGTAGGTAAGTACCTCGTGTTCAACAAAAAAATGTATAAACGCAAGTCACTGCCCCCCAGCCACACCAACCAGCGACTTTATGGATCCGGTCTACAGAACTCCAAAAAAGATCTAGGTATTTAAGTAAGTAATCAAAAATAAACTTACCCGCCATTTTTCAGCTTACTAGAATAAAATCCTACAAATCCTTTGTCCAATCTTCCTGAGAAATCTAAAATAAGGTCATAGTCCCCTTTCGGAATTGTTTTTTTTAGATAGACAGTATAGAATTCTCGTTTATCAGAAGTAGTCTCTGTGCTTACGACTTTAATTTCTTGGTTATTTTTTTTTTCATAATTTTGAAATAATTTTGTGGAAGTGATGTTCAAAAATTTGGAGTGGAGGGTTATTTGCCTGGTTGGTTCATTGGTTTGAAGAGATATAGTCACGATCCCAGAATAGGTTTTGTTGGTCAGATCGGGCCGCAATAGCAGTTTGTAGTTTTTAGGAACGACATATCGTGGAAGTCTGTAGTTGACGCTCTGAAATAATAATTACAAATATGAATAATGTGGTAAGCTGCTTTAAGTACCTACCTACATAAAGGTAAGGACTACTTACAGGCTACATTCATCATAAAAGGCTAAATTAACGCCGCGTGCTTATAACAGGGCCTAAAAGGAAACACTTCCGAAAAAAACAAAAATAACTTACATAAGTAGAATCTTAAATAAATCAAACAAACGCACAGCATCTTTAAAGGAAGGAGAGATTCAATCGTAAATTCGTTTTCACAGTAGGCTCCCTGGCTACGCATACAATGATTGAGTGGTTCGTCAGTGGCTTTCGACCTTCTTCTTACTTATTTCTTGCAGTTACAATTGGGTACCTACCTACCTACTTACCTACTTACGTAAGTAGGTTTATGTTATAGGTGGCAGACGAGCAGACTGATCCTGATGTTAAGCGACTGCCGCACAATGGGGCAGCCTTATATAGAGGCATGATATTAATTCTGTTTTTAGTAATTTAATGATTTCTATATATAAAATATATTGTAAATAACATGTTAGTAATAGAATTTAAATAAAACAAGTAATATGATTCGGAAAAATACGTTATAATAAAAATAAAATAAAAATACATTTATATCAAAGTACTGGCTCTTCAAACATATCTATAGCATCCAGATGAAACATTTTCTTAGTTAGTGTGGGCTTTTGTTTTAAATTTGAAATCGTGGGATCTGATGAAATTAACATGCGATTAAATATATCGGTTAAATTATCTTTTCTCGATGTTTTACGACTGTAAAATTCTCTAAAAATCTTAAAATCTTTATTGCGGGATTCTAATGCTTCTTCGCTTAATTGACCTATTGGTAAAAGACAACCAGATATAATTTCGTGACCGTGTATCAAAATTTTATGTACTGTGGTACTCATGTAATACCAAGGATAGAGGCTGACAAACAGTCGAGCAGTATCTAAGCAGTATTCTTTAAATTTTAATGGATTTATATTAAGACCACTAGATATACATTGCAAAATGATATAAAAACGATGTATCAAGTTCCGATCTATACCAGTGATGGTAGCTGATATGTCACCTTTTTCGAAAAACCTTCTGGCTACATTTTCCGTATTCGTATTCCCGTATCCAGGTTTTGGTTTATCAATAAGTAAACCAGTTTGTTCTTTAAATTCCCTCTGAATCCTTAATTTATTATCTTGTACAGTTTTTTCAACGGTTTTGTTGATCCGCCACATTTTTATTGGTAATTTATATCCAAGATGTAAAAGACATTCAAACAACCTAATCCACGCATGCAAAGAGGACATTCCAAAAGATAAATAGTCTGCATTTATCGGAAGCCCAATCATTTTATCAATTTCGTTAAATTGTTTTGATGTCGCTTTGCAAAGATAACATCTAAGGGCAGAGGTTGTATCACTCATACTATTACACACCTTGCCATCAATCATTGAGAAAATTAATTTATGTTTAATAACATACTGTTTATTATCTAATATAACCACAGTTTCAACAAGTTCAGCAATTTGTTTATCAATATTATTTTTTTCTAGACGAACTAATTGATCAGATTCTTTTTTAAAATTAATTTTCTGTGGCCTACAGTAGCGCGGGGACGAAGAACAGGAGTTTTTCCAATATACCTCATTATTATACATGAGTTGTAAAGGTACGAAACATGTGATGAAAACAAATTTATCATCGGCATCATCAGTACTATCATATTCATTAAGGTATCTCTGGTGATATTGGCTATGTCCTGAACTCCCGTCAAATCCCCATTTAGAAGTTAAAACTAGGTGTTCATTTTCCATAAAATTGACTCTGTTCAATGCTTCCTTTTGAAGAGCTACTATTTTTTCAGCTGTATGATTAAGTAAATTTTGAACCGGTACTTCTGCTTGCGTCTCACTTACTGAAACACCAATAGGATAACATTTAGCCTTTTCTTCTTGTATTTTTTTATAAGACGGTAAATAATCTTTAAAATAGCTTTTGATTATTTCGTACTGATTTCGAGAAAGTTTGGCCTCGATCATCATAGACAACGCTTCAACAGGCGATAATTGTTTCTGCTCTTTGTCTTCTTTTACTTTTTTAGCATATTCAGGAGAAACGGCAATTTTTTTTAGAACTTCTGCTGCCTCCGAATGACCCTCCGCTCTCAGTTTCATTTGTGCTGAATAAGTCAACTCTTTAAAAGAATTTTCTTTCCGAAGCTGAGCTGTTCGTTTGCGTTTTGTTTGATCACTGCTACTATCAAAACTTAAAGTGGGACGTCCTTTGGTGACATTTGTTGAAGCAACAATAATTGATGGCGGATACAATTTAAAAGATATTGATTGGCTTAACCATATTTTTTCTTTACTCATAAAATCAACCTTTCTTCTGCCACATTTGTCCCATTTACTTTTAAAACTAAATCTAAACTTTTTCAGCTGTTGACGTAGATCACCTACATGTGCTTTTGTACAACCTGTTTTTTTTTTCTAAAAATATTTCTAGATCTTCAAATTTTTTATCAATGTTTTTGTATTTACTATCAAAAAGTATGTCAACCAATACTTTTTTATCACAACAAAAGACATTTGAGGTCTCTGAAAAGATAATTACATAAGTAAAGAAAAATAAAGGTAGACATTTTGATCAAAATTTTAGTAATTACAACAATTTTCGATAAATGTTGTTTTTTCATCAAAGTTTAAAATTGAAAATAAAATACTTCTGCAATGAGTTCCTTACATCTGATTTCAAATTTAGATGAAACAACAGTTATTCTATTATATACTACTGAGTTTTATGCGGAACTCATTGCAGAAATATAAAAAATATGCAACTTTAGTGTAAGTAATACTTTTCCTTATACACCCTGTATATGGAACAAATGTGAGCTATTTAATAGTTAAATAGATTCTACATACCATTATCACTATGCGGCATACCTATTAGACATAATTAATCAGTTTTGCTATCCACGATAAATAATTTGTTAAAAATATTTGAAATTATCTTGCTACGATTTACGTCTTACTTTAAGTGCAATTTGTAGATACTAAATGATATAATATATTGTTATGAAGGGTAGTAATGAATGCACTTGACAGTCCAGATTGTCGTAACATCATAAGTTTTATCAAATTACCCACTTTTATAATTTGAATTAATATCATGCTCATGTATGAGGCGGCCCCACTGTCCGCCCATAGTCACCTGCGACTTCAATAGACCCACAAATTCCAACTTTGATCCCCCATTCTCCCCAATTTAGCCTCAGGTAAAAACATCACCCACTAGACAAAATACGGCGCAGGCGCTGCTTTACGCTAGTCTTCTGTGAGCAGAGCTGGCCCATTCATGCCAAAGCGTGGCACTCCCATGGTTATCAGAAGTAAATAGGTAAAATTACACCTTACCTTATTGCCTTCAAGGTATTTAGCGGATTTAACCTTTTCATTGACATTTGGTACGGACGTTTGCGCTTCGAAGTGACAGCCAGAGGCGCGTTTGACTCTTGTTGATAATACTAAAGTAGATATTAGCAAACAAAATGTGGATATGCCGAGGAATATTAGCAATTTATGGTTGCAGGTCCATTGCAGGGCTTTAGACATCATCTGTAAAGAAATCAATACTAGAGGTTGACATATTATTTTATGACCGGTAAATTTTTAAAATTAGGTATTCATAGGTGCGTACAGCCATACATCAAAGTATACAAAACTGTCAAATTTCTTCAATCGATTCTCATTTTACTGTCATACACATTAGGTTGAATATCAATTGAGGAAATTTGATGGTTTGTGGTAACCTGATGTGTAGCTGACTGTACCTAAGTACCTACCTAGGTACCTACTTATTATAAAGAGGTAAGTTAATGCTATTCACATCGACAGACCTTATATACCTACTATATACTAATCGAAAAGGCAAAACTCTAGCGCGATGTAGGTACTTAATCGTCTCTCGATTCCCAACGCCATCTGTTGGCAAAGAGTGGAACTAATGTCCAGAAACGAAGCCATCTTTTCTTCTACGATTCCTCTTTATGGTTGGTTTGGTACTTAGTGCCCGCATGCGGGATAAGTCTATTCAAGGGCTCGCACGCGTGAATCGGGCAGAAGAAGCCAGAATGCCCGCATTTGGGCTAACGACCGATGCAACTTTCCCCTAAGCCTATGATCTTACATAGTACCTACTCTCATTTGCAGAAATGATTTTGAGAGTTTATTGACGGTTCAAACATTATTTACTTACAGAAAAACAAATGTTATTAGCAAGTTTCAACGCCCCCTAACAATTAAGTAAATCAAAATACTTAGGTAGGTACTATACCAACCTATAAAAAAACTTAGCGAATGTTAATTATTGTCCGTTTCTGCAATAGGATGTCACAAATCGATCCACTAGTGAGTACCTACTTCTTATGCATTCATAAATAGTATGAATTATTTACGTATGTACCACGTAACCATTGTATACAATAAGTAACTATAAGTACCTACCTACCTACACGTTTTATAATACTTTGGTATCTACTTACCGACAGTAGGTAAGTAGGTAATATACCTATGTACCCAGATGAATTACAATTTAATGCTCAATCCCACTGAATAATAAACATAACGCCAGTTCACCTGATATCCATTTGATTATATTAACGATGTTGTTTGTCCACAGACCAGTTAACTAAGTTATGTTGTCATGGAAACGAGACCTGATTTTTAAACGGTTTTATTTAGCTCGCCCCGTACGGCATTTTTTTTTTTAGGAAGAGGTGCACTTCTGTCTCACTCAAAGATGTCCAATATCCTGTAAGGATGGATAGTCTTTAAGCGTATTAAAATACTTAAGTGTCAATATTTTATTTCGCAACAATATCTAATAGTAAGTGGACGACTGAGTGCGGCCAGTTAGACAAACAACTAGTAGGTTACGAACAGTTTTTCAAAAGTTTAGTCAGTATTTCAACTAAGAAGTACTTAGTGCAATTTCTGATACGTATGAATAACGTAAAACTAAACGGTAGGTAGGGGAACCGAGATAGTGATTGCCCAGGGTACAGTGATTGCCAGGTTTAAGGTTAACGTAGATTTTAACTTATTTTCAAAGGAGTATTTTTGAATTAAATCCGTTAAATAACACTAGAGTACTCTTTATCAGAATTCTAAATAAGAAATTTGTCAATATTTTAAGGAATATATATTATAATGGCTGTTTTTGCACAGCAGGTGTTCGTCTCTTCAAAAAACTCGAATTCCTTAGGAGAATCGGATACACTTAGTAGTTTTAATGATTGTGTCACTTTTATTTCATTTTTTGAATGTGAAAGCTAAACAACGAGCTAGTTAAAGCTTTGATGTATCATTTGAAGCAGTTATCATGGTATAAAAACATTCCATTTAGTATTTAGAGGGGTTGGGCAATCACTGAATTTTTAGTACAAATTTTAAGATTTTTTTTTGCAAAACGTTATATTTACAAATATTCTTTAGATATTTGAATTGTTGCTAACTTATCTCAAAGCTAAACTACCAATGTTATATAAAAGTCGCACACTGCTACCCAATTGTTAAAATAAAGGATTTAATTGAAATAAAACTCTGCATAATTTTCTTAAGTGGGCAATCACTGTCTCGATCACCCTACATACTTACGGAACCATTTTTTAAATAAAAAAAAATAACTGAGGCTTGACTACATTCGCATTCTTACCTAATCGAAAGTGACGATAGGGTCTTAGGATGTTACGTCCGCCTTAAAAATACTTAGACCTGCTTGTTCACTCTTGCTTTAAAAATTACCTGATTTTGTATTACTTATAGGTTTTTACCAAAAAAATATTTGGCAGAGAAACCTATCACTTACAATTAGTAATGAACATAAATTAATAGGTACCTAGCTAACCAAGATGGATTAGTCAGGTAGGTAGGGTGTAAAATTAAATGATTTTGAATAACAAAATCGCAAAGCAATACAGAGGTAAGTATCTCCGTAAATATCTTACGATCATGAAATTCTTTGCAAAACTTACCCGTGCAATAAAGTGAGTTGGCTAAATGGTTTCACTGACCTTCCTTCACTTTCGATGCTGTTTCTAATCTCGCAACTTTAGCAAAACTTTATTAATTTTACGATCGATCACAGACTCGTCTCGTAGAAACTGTAGAAATTAATTATTAAAACATCGTATCAGTGAGGAATGCCACCGATTGGCAGAGAAACTCGATAAGTACTAATGCATGTAGGGAGAATCACATTGGTTCACTGTGGTTTCACCGAACTTCGTGGAGCTAAGCCAATCATTGACTGACATAATGGTGACCACGGTTTGGTAAGACTACCCCCACTTTGTATTACGATAGCTGTGTCAGCTGTGTTGTCGTTTTGCTTTGTATTCTGGCCGTAACAAGACGCGATGGAGTGTTTCTACGCCTATGTGGTAGGAAGCTTAGGTAGGCTTAGCTTATTACATTATTTTGTAGAACTTCTAAGTACATAATTTTGTAGTTAATGATAATAATGTGCCAATTTTCGAAATTAGATAACTGGCTATCACATATGAGGCGAAGATCAACTAAACTAATGTGACAATTGACATTTTGTTATTATTTTTTTGTTATTATTTAATTTTATAAAAATAAAATCTTCAAACTTCATGTGAAAAGGTTGGTAAGTAGAATGCAAGACTTTTAAAATATCAAACTGGCTGAAATAGCAGGAAAAAATAAGTTGGGGCCTTAAATTTAGGGGAAAAATTTAATGTCAATTTTATTTTCTTCTCGATAAGTAATGGCGTTACCATTTAAGCATAAACGGCCAGGTTCTTGCGATCATGCATTTTTTTTTATTTTTTGTAATAAATTATGTCATGGAGTGCGATAGATTTTATTTAATATTATATTTTTTAAAGCTTCTTTAATATATTTTTAGGTGATTAACAGTTTTTGTCTTGTATTCGCCCGAAGCGCGAAAGGTCCCGGGTTTGACTCCCGGTCAAATTAATTTAGAAAACTATATTTTTCTAATTAAGTTATCTTGGGTCTGAGTGTTCTGGGTAGACGACCCCAGTTAATTATCGTCATCTAGTAATCATAGTACCTGGTCTCAAATTAGGGCAACCCCTGTGTGATTGTCTGGCGCATTTTTTTTTATTTTTACATTAACTATTACATAATATTATGATTCGATTACTACGATTATACCTATTGCAGGGATTTTCGCAGATAAACACAAACTTAAAAATAAAACATTTTTTTTATTTAGATCTTCATTATAAAATTAATTTTCTGGAGTGGACGTTTCAAGTATGGTCACCCTACATTGATATCAATGTTATTGCATTCATTTTCATACCATGACAAATGAAAATGTTCAAAGAGTCAATACGTAACTTAATGACATTCACAAGTTGGTCGCCAATTAACGATATTTCTAGTAAAATGATCGATTCATAGCCAAGTTTTAAGAGTGGGAGAGCAAGTTTCAGCATAAATGGGCCGGGCCGACCGGAGTAACACCACGTCCTCACAGAAAATCGGCGTGAAGCAGTGCATGCGCTGTGTTTCGCTGCGTGAGTGAGGGTACCGGAGGCCCATTCCAGGGGAAGGAGGGTTAAAAAGCAAGCAGCGCACTTGTGACACCATGCACTGATGTTGCAGGTGTCCATGGGTGGCGGTAATCGTTTGCTTATCAGCTGATCCGTCGGCTCGTCTGCCACCTATAACGTAAAAAATACAAAAATCTTGGATCTAAGGTTAGAATCTATTGAAAATGTGTTTTAAATATTTAATGCAATAAAAAATACCTACTTGTCAAAAATACCAAGTCTCGCAACTCAGTTGTTCTACCGTAAAAAGTTGTGAGATCCATGTAATAAAGTCGGTTATTAATTTATTCAGTCCCTTTAACTAGCTGTCTGCACTTAACGATAAATTATGTATACTCTGATTCATATAATCATGTAAAGTAAACTGACAGATGTCAATGTGTCATCTCCATACATTATCACTCAATTTGACACATGCAAAGTGTCAAAATGCATAAAAAACTTATCATTTTCATCTGTCAGTTTACTTTTTATGATTATGAATCAGAGTAGGTATAGAAATTATGTTAGAATAGTTATAGGTAGGTACTACTTATATTACATCATTTTCCAAGGATAATATAAGTAATTAAAGTAAGTTCTAATAAGGGGACAAAGCAATTAATCTTCTTTGCCCGAGCAACCTAATGAAGTATTGATTTACATCACAACTTTAACAAATAGATAGTGAAAGTACTGAGATAATATAAAAAGTACATTAGTTTCTCATCTGGAGGCTGTTATCCATAGATAGATAACTTTTGTTCCTTTTCTCAAAAGTGAATGTCGTTTGCCTGTACGCATAAGTTGTATTTTTTTTATTAATTTAGGAATGTGCACTTCAAATTTCATCGTAACCAATCTCGAAATAGATAAAAGGTATGATGTGCCGCCCGTTCAATTAATTAGATACCTACTTACTTATGTTTTCATTTTGCTTTTTTTTAAATATCTGAAATCTGAATGTATAGAGTATAGACAATCTAATTTGATGCTCGATGAGTTCAAAAAACATTTGGTTTTTTTGGGTTGATCGAATTTGAACCACATTCCTTCCTGAACAAAGGCTATATGACTTTTGAAAATTCGACAAATTACAATTAGGTACCTACATAGGTAGACCAGGTACAAAATTAATAAGTAACGTGATAAGATTTATGTAAATTTCCGAGTATCTATCATAGAACAATAATGTTGTTCAGAATGGTTGGTAGAAAACGTGGTTAAAGGAATGTATTAATTTGTGCCGATAGCGCGTAAAACTTAGCAGACACACGCTACAATGCAGTATTGATTTTTAAGGATATACATTATTTTTTACAATCAGCTCTTTGTTCTTCTGCTAATAGGTATTACCTAAGTATATCCGGAGCAATTTAAACATGTAGGTACCTAGATAGGTACATACTTTTATTATAAGTAGGGAGTCCTGAGGTTAAAAATAGGTATCTAAGGTTAGCATTAAATTCACTCACGCTCAAAGCAATTATTGTAATAAGTAGGTAAGTATCTAGGTACTACTGGAATAGATCAAGTAGATGTAGCTACCAATAAATCTGACACTAAAGGTGATTGTGATCTGAGACAAGACTCTATTGCGCACTAAATCACATTGATAGGCCTAGATTGCAGTGGACATGGATAGATCGACTTACGAACATTACCTCTGTTAGCGACCGCACTTACAACTAAAGACAGCCACACATCAGCTTACAACAAGCTGTCCAAACCAAACCTGTTTGACATTGAGGAGAAAATCGATTGCAGAAATTTGATAGATTTGTATTCCTAAATAGTACAGGGTGTCCCTGTAAACATTTACATCCTTTTAGCCACTTGTCTAACAACCATTCTGAACAACATTAGTTCAACAACTTTTTGAAATTCATCGAAGATAAATTAGATTCTCCATACATAATAATCATCGAACTGAATCGGGAGTCTCCGCCAAACGGGTGTCATACGCCCACGGACCCGGTTTGATATCAACAAATTTATTAGTATTTTATTTAGCAAGCTTTCTTAACGGTTTTAAAAAGCTTTCGAGGTCGTTCACACCATCACAAAAAAACACCTTCCATTTGACATCAGCACGCAAATATAAGTTTATACTGTTTTTTTTTTAAGATAAGTTGTTAGTGTGGAAGAGTATAATTTGTGACCCGCAGATGTAACAGAGTATTTGTAAGGTAAAGAAGGGATTTCACGGACAAGCATTGCCCACCTTAGACCTTATCTTCACTTAACATGAGTGATTGAGGGTCTATGTCATTTTATCATTTTTTTTCTTGCGGTGGGGAAGAATTATGTTTTCATCACTCACTTCTGTTCACGACATGGTGTACTCTACGTGTGTCTTTGAAATGTTTCTTTTATAAACACGCTTTGATACTTACATCTTCGGTGGGACTTTCTTCTTTTTTTATTTTGTGCATTTTCCCTCACTACCATTCCTATTTGGTTGTAGAATGGTAGAAATATGTACCTAAAGGTTGGGAAAGGGATGAATAAAAAGGTGAAATAAAATATGCACCAGTCTCTTGAAAATTCCCTTTAATTTTCAGACTACACTAGGTAAGAGTAGTTTACAGTAAGTAGGTAAGTAAGTACCTACTTACCTACTCAAAGTTATTTTTAAATTACAATTAGGTACCTAGTATAATGTTATGTTACTATTTTAAATTTTTATAATTAAATTTAAATACTATCTAGTGAAACTATGTCTTGAAAGAGATAATAAATAAATTATGAATTAACTATGATAACTTAAAAGAGTGCAATAAATAAAAATGAAACATTTATAAAATGTGTCACAAAATAAAGCGGTGGCCAGGCCACGTCATTAACATAATGACTTAGAAAAGGTTATAGCTAAATATTTACACATTCAACAAGAACTAGGACTTATAATATAACAATAGCTACAATAATATTTTTTATGTTTGATGAAAAATAAGTAAATATCTAAACATACAGTCTGACAGCCCTCATCTGCCACGTAGTAAAAATTGAATGCTATTTTCTTAGCAAGTACGTCAATACATGGGCGACTGTATTTTAGACCCTTTTGACAATCAATATCACATTTGTGCCAAATAAGTCTGGCACACAACAGTGTGCAGGTTACAGTTAAGTGTGAACGTTACAGTCGCTAAACTGTCACTAGACTACTGGCCCGTGTTAAAAAAATGATGGGTCATTTGAACCACCAGATGACCTATGTAGAACGATATAAGAGCATAAAATAATAAGATTCAGCATTATGCCGTCACTTGTAAGCTGTCCAACTGAGTGCAGGTGAGAATTCAAAAGTACAGGTAGAGTGGGTATATTTTGGTCATATATTTTTGTACGGCATTCTTACTTATCGATAGATCCATGAAAAATAATAAGACAACGCGTAGTGCCGTACAAAAATGGTGGTCCAAAAAGTCGGATTTTTCTTTTGATTTTCCGACAATTTCCACGGTGAATTTGATCATTTGATTTTGTACGGCATCAGCTTCATGCTATTTCAGTACTGCTTCTAATACATTATTCCGCAACGCCGTACAAAAAATCATGCGACAAGGGGAAAATACCAAGGGTTGCAACCCCCTCTCTTTCTGTGGTCCACGGGGTGATTTGACACAACATCAAATTAATTTATTTCGAAAGTATTTTATGCATAGACTAGTGGCCCGCCCTCGCTTCGCTTCGGTATTTTAATTTTTTGAACGAAGTAGAATTCACAAAAATCAAAGTAATTAGCAAAAAGAAATTTTACTGATACGTAAACCTTAATGAAGGAATCTCAAAAAGATTAGATTTAAAAAATGCTGGAAACTCTTATAACTTTACTTTGTCAAATTTAATCAGTTCCCCCGTTCACCCCTATAGGTGGGGACTTTTATAAAATTTATATGCAAAGCCTAAATATCTACCAATTTTCAAGATTCTAGCTTCAAAAAATGACAATACTTCGTTTCAACCCCCTTTCCCCCCCTTTTTAGGTTGAACAAAAAAAATAACGAATTCACTTTCATTACATTTGTATGCAAAGCCAAAATACCAAGTTTCAAGAATCTAGATTTAAAATTGACAATACGGCGTTTTATCCCCCTTTCTCCCCTTTTTAGGTTGAAGAAAAAAATGCCGAATTCAATTTCTTTAATTTGCATGCAAAGCCCAAATACCAATTTTCAAAGCTCTAGCTTTAAAAATGACGAATTTTCCATACGACGTTTTAACCCCCTTTCACCCCTTTGTAAGCTGAAGAAAAAAAAATGCTGAAATTACTTTCATTTAATTTGTATGGAAAACCCAAATACCAATTTTCAAGACTCTAGCTTTAAAAATAATAAATCTCCCATACATTTTTTTAACCCCCATTTCACCCCTTTATGGCTTAAATTAAAAAAAAAAACTAAAACAGGTCAATTTTTATTTTTGATAAACAACCATAATCCAAATTTTCAAATCTCTAACATCAAAATTGAAAGACTTTCATACTAACGTAAACCCCCCCTTTCACCCCTTTAGGGGGTGAATTTCGCAAAACCCCTTCTTAGTGCGCGCCTACATAGTAAGAACTACTTATGTTTCAAATTTCATGATTTTAGGTCCAGTAGTTTTGGCTGTGCGTTGATAGATCAGTCAGTCAGTCAGTCAGTCACAGGCCGAGGCGTTACCTCTTTATTAATAGTATAGATAATATTTTTTCATATGCCGTACATTTTCGTTGGTTCAAAGGGGAAAACCATATTTTGTATTATCATCATTATTAAAATATCAAATTTTTCTTAAAAATAATTGTTTTATTTCTTCACATCATTACAATGAAACAAATCAATTATATATATGTATCAATAATGTTCGAAGTATATAGTAAACCAAAAAGTAGGTATACAAAACTGTTGATACTGTGGTTGACAGTTAAAATTTTTGTATATATATATATACACACCGTTTCACTTAATAGAGATTTAATCATATTATCAATTGTTCTCTTCAAAAATATATTAATACCGTACTGTATCAGATGGCCATAAAGTACCCTTTAGATAGTAGCGTCATTTTCATCAGCCTAAAAGATATGGTCTGCATTAAAATGTACGGCATCATTTTTAGGGTTCCGTAGCCAAAATGGCAAAAACGGAACCCTTATAGTTTCGTCATGTCCGTCTGTCCGTCTGTCCGTCTGTCCGTCTGTCCGTCTGTCCGTCTGTCACAGCCGATTTACTCGGAAACTATAAGTACTACAGTGATGAAATTTGATGGGAATATGTGTTGTATGAACCGCTACAAAAATATGACACTAAATAGTAAAAAAAAGAATTGGGGGTGGGGCCCCCCATACATGTAACTGAGGGATGAAATTTTTTTTTTCGATGTACATACCCGTGTGGGGTATCAATGGAAAGGTCTTTTAAAATGATATAAAGTTTTCTAAAAAACATTTTTCTTAAAGTGAACGGTTTTTGAGATATCAGCTCTCAAAGTCGTAAAAAGTATGTCCCCCCCCTCTATTTTTATAACTATGGGGTATAAAATTCTAAAAAAAATAGAGGTGATGCATGCTAATTAACTCTTTCAACGATTTTTGGTTTGATCAAAGTATCTCTTATAGTTTTTGAGATGGGTTGATTTTATTATATTTGCTGCTTCGGAACCCTTTGTGCGCGAGCCCGACTCGCACTTGGCCGGTTTTCCTAGTTTATTTATGTTAATACTATTTAAAACATGAGATACAATGTAGAAAACTGCTATATTTCATTAATGTATGATATTTAAATTTCTTGAATAATTTGAAAAATTACAGTTTTTGTGTTTCTCTATAATTTTTTTCAGAACAGTTTCTTTTGAACGGCAATACTATATAACAATTGTATTTTACATTATCATGTTAAAAAAAAAGTTCCCGTACAGGATCAAATGATTTTACACCTTTGTAAATCAAGAATACGATGAAATTAAGATAATTATTGATATACATTCAAATGAACAATCACTTGTTGACGGCATTATTTTTAATAGTACTTTTAAGTGTCAGATAATGTTTTGGAACCAAAGCCGTACTTTTTCAAATCACCCTTTGTACCACGGAAAGAGAGGGGGTTGCAACCCTCGGTTTTTTCCCCTTGTCGCATGATTTTTGTACGGCGTTGCGGAATAATGTATTAGAAGCAGTACTGAAATAGCATGAAGCTGATGCCGTACAAAATCAAATGATCAAAGTCACCGTGGAAATTGTAGGAAAATCAAAAGAAAAATCCGACTTTTTGGACCACCATTTTTGTACGGCACTACGCGTTGTCTTATTATTTTCATGGATCTATCGATAAGTAAGAATGCCGTACAAAAATATATGACCAAAATATACCCACTCTACCTGTACTTTTGAATTCTCACCTGCACTCAGTTGGACAGCTTACAAGTGACGGCATAATGCTGAATCTTATTATTTTATGCTCTTATATCGTTCTACATAGGTCATCTGGTGGTTCAAATGACCCATCATTTTTTTAACACGGGCCAGTAGTCTACACGCTCTCACAAAAATAACTAGCCCTGTAATGTAAGTACTTACGAGTATGGTGGTTTGAAGTTACAACTTATAGCGAGAGATTAATAAGACACAATGTACAGATTAATACATAATATTAACACGCGTGCACGCGGTGTACACAACGTCACAACAGAACCGTGGAATTGGGTATTTGACTAATCTCGATATAGTAAAAAATATTGATACTCTATCAAAATATTGGTAAATAACAACCAATGGCCAAAAATTCCAGTTAAAAATATAACGCCTAGCTGGTTTTGTGAGCATTCAAAGTTTTATGGGCAAGTCCCTTTTTAAAGTATAAAATTAAAAAAAAATATATTATCATTGAACTACCCGTCCATTTTCCACCAACTTTTATTATAAAACCATTTACTTAAACGAAACATTTGCTATAGCTACCAAACTAAATTTACTAGACGCGCACACAGAAGTTTGAGTTGTGACGTCACAATTCAATGTGCTCTTAAAGTTGTGATATCACAGGTAATTCAAATGAGAATCAAGTGATTCTTTAACAATGTTTCTTAAATTGAGGCGTCTTTTGATTAAACACATAAAAACATTTTAGTCAAATACCCAATTACCCATTTTGGATTTTTACTATAGAATATTTTACCGTCCTTATCTCTGAGACACAAGTGCTGTTTTTGCATTTCGATCTAACATCGTTTGTAATCTAGATACACTAACCATAAATTAAATAAATTAAGTTTAGTAAGTTAAAGAATATAGGTACCAAGTATGTAGCTCGGCCGGTCTATGACAAGGATGTGTTGTCAATATTTAGTAAAATTTAAATTAATACTTTAGGTATATGTGTATACCAAACTAGGATAACTGTCTAGTTATTTTTTTGTAATTTTTCAATAAAATGTAATACTACTTACGCCCCACTTTTAAAAGCATAGAAATCAACAAGACATTTTTGACGCGCTATACCTATCCATTTGTTTTTTAATTGAAAATAGGCTTGCCCTTGCATTCATACTGAACCTTTGAGTTGAGATGAAGCCTACGATGGAGCGGGTTAACCTAGAAGTAGCCTATTCACTTTAGCTTTAAAAATGTTAAGGTTGTAGGTACTCATTGGGGAAAACTAATGCAGAAAGCTGATGCAATTTCACTATTAGAACGCATATTTTGTTGGCTGAATATTACTATTACCTAACTAACAATTAATAAGAAAGTACCTAGTAACATACTACATAGTAGGTATTTCAAATCAAATCAAATTTATTTATTATCAAAAAAATTACATAAAAACATATTCTCTAGTCCTCACACTAGGCTAGGCCTGTCCTGTGAGGAACAGTAAACGATTTCCTACATTGTAAGCACGAGTACCTTTATATTGCACATAAAAATTACAATATTGAGAGTGTTGATATTTCCCACTTTACGACTTATAGAACAAGAAATATAATGATAGCTACATAAGTTACATAGGTATTTTAAATTACACTGAGTACAAATTATATATAAATATTTTATATATAATTTAATAAGCAAGTTACGAGTATCAAGATCAATCCAAAAAACTTCGTTTAATAAAAAAGGAAAATTGAAATTCGTTACATCAATTTTTGTTTATCTTAGATTGGTCTTGCTGTATAGAGTCTATTTCATGTTCTGGGGTATTAACAAATAAACTCTAGTTTTAATCTATTTGTATTTTTGTCCTTCGGTAGTAGAAGTACCTACGTATATTTGTGTAAATGTTCATGCCCCAATAATATTTCGAATAGCTACTTACTTACAAATGATTGATGTTTTTCAATAATACTTAATACCTATTGTATTTATCTGATAGGCTGTTTAGTTGCCAAGGAAACAGTCTCGAGGAGCTTAAATTCGAACATTGAAGTATATTTTATATCAGTTCAATGATTTTCCTTGTAAATAAATATGTAGCCATCTCATAAATATTCATTTTACACATAGCACATAGATAAATCCTAATCCTAACTAATATTATAAATGCGAAAGTAACTCTGTCTGTCTGTCTGTCTGTCTGTCTGTCTGTCTGTCTGTCTGTTACTCTTTCACGCCAAAACTACTGAACGGATTTAAATGAAATTTGGTATACAGATGATCTAGACCCTGAGAAAGAACATAGGCTACTTTTTATTGCGGAAAAGGGGGTTGTAAGGGGTTAAAAGGGGGGTAAAAACTTTTCCACGCGGACGAAGTCGCGGGCGGCCGCTAGTTTATAATAAAATTAAGATTAACCATATCATAATTTTTTTCCAAAATGGTCGCCGTTTTGACATGTACAAAAGTAAATTATCTACAACTCATCTCATTTTATAGCAGGTACCCAGGTCAATGCCTTTATTACAAGGTTATCTGAAACCTCTAGAACATTTTCATGACACGGAAGGAATAAACACTAAAGTCATTATCTCAGTAAGAATTTACTTAAAGAGCGATTTACACTTCAATAGTTGTAGTAGCGAGTTGCTTCATCAGCCAGTTAAGTCACTTAACTTGCTGGTAAAGCAACTTAACTCGCTACCTCTAGTACTAAAGTGTAAATCACTCTTTTGATTTTGGAAGTCGCTGCCTTACATTATACTCTTTATTTCAGCCGGGCAGTTGTGTAAAAAAGAATACCTACAACTAACTACTACTCGACCAGAACAATTAGGCGCATGACAGGAATGCAGTTACCCCGCCCCGTACCCCGCACTTCGTCCCGCACATCCCGTAGTGACGCGCAATAAATACTTTTTTCGGAACATTGTTGCCGTTGTCATTTGTCCTACTTGATTAGATGTATCTTCGTAACATAAAATATGTATTGGAATCCAAATTGAACATAATAAATAACGAACGAATGGAAGTAGTAAGTATAACATTATTTTAAAATAGTTAAAATTATTAATGTATGTTTAAATATAAGTACTTATTAAATGAATTTTAGCAATGGTATACTTATTTTAGATATTCAGAAGCGGTGACACTGCATCGACGTAGTCGGATACTTGCTCTGAGCGTTGGTACCTATATGTCTATGCGGGATTTTTGTTATAATTTAGTTGATTTCGTTATCTTCGCTCTGACCTAACCATGCGCTTATTTTATTATTTACTAAGTACTCAATACATAAAACTACTATGCAGTTAAATCAGAAGTCAAATAAATAAATTCAGCAAAGATAAATAACTAGTATTACTACTATGTATCACTGTATAATACAGATGAAAGTATTCCCATCACTAGTCCTCAAGCCGCCATTTTCAGAATGCGCCTAATTGTTCTGGTCGAGTAGTACTCGGTCGACATCATAAATCCTGTGTGTCAAAATAGCTCAGTTAATATAAGCACCGTACTCCTCCATGCCGTTGCCATGGTACCCGTAGTGGATGTCCGCCATCACCGAGTCCCGACCTTTGACGGCGTTGTGGTTCCTGAAGGCGTTCAGTATGATGAGGAACAGCGCCACCTTGAATGAAAACGAGGTATTTTTAAATAAGTTTAAATACCTATATAAATAAATTGGAACAACATCACATACGTTCTTCTGGTTCCAAACTTAGGTTTTCCCTTGTGCTATGGCAACCAGAAACAACGAAGGAACCACAAACACTCAGACCCAGCACAAATATCTGTTTGATCAACAAACATTTGTGTTGGTGCGGGAATCGAACCCGCAACCCTAGCGTCTCAACCGGCTCTCAATCAAAACACTGCGCCAAACGAGTCGTATTTAAGGTGTGTTTTTGAAAAGGCTGCTCTGCTCAAATGGGACTGGGCGCTGGTCAGGTCGGTCGCATTCCAGACGAGCTTTGGGCCAAAATATCCACAAAATAGATGCCCCAAAACATGAAACGTCCCTGCGACAGGCTGAGGCGAAGGTGGCGTGATGAGTACGACGCATTTCATAAAGACTGGTCCACCGCAGCCCAGGACTGGAGTAGACTCAGGGACCTCAAGAGTGCGCCCCACTACCTAGTAAGTAAATATTAAATAAGTAGTAAGTAAGTAGTAAGTATACAAGAACGTTTGTCATTACCTTTCCCACCATAAGTGATTTGAAGAGCATAAACTTGAGCACGCTCAGGAACATGGGGATGATGGCAGACTGCACCAGGAACGGCATGATGAACATCGGCAAAATTCGCTCTAACAGCTTTTTCTGCTTCCCTCGAGCTGGCAAAATTAAAACGATTAAAGTCATTGTTAGTTTATCGATAACACTATTACGCATACATCTAGTTCTATTAAAGACATAAATGTCAAATAAGTCTTTAACAAGGCAACAATGCCTTGATCATTATTTGACACTTACGTCTTTTAAGCACTAGATGTGCGATTAAAGGATTCCTTTTCCCATACGCATACGGGGTTAAAGAGTCACGCGGTAGTCGATCTCGTAATTATTATTACCAAATGCACAACACAAAAAGTTTATAGCCGTGGTCGTCAAACTGCGGCCCGCGGGCCGCATGCGGCCCGTTGACGATATTTGTGCGGCCCGCGATAAAGTAGATTTCTTTAATTAACCTTTAACTAGTGACGTGTAGTCTCACAGGCTACGTGTGTTTGGTAAAATCTTAAAATTGATGATTTCCCCCCGCTTGCCGCGACCCAGCGTCTCAGTAGCTTTTGTTTTAGTGCCAAAATGACCATAACAGGGACCAGAAGTGCCATCGGATATGTAACAGGTTCGTAATTTTAATTTGAAATTCGATTGTAGCCTGTGAGGCTACATGTCCCTAGTTGTCAAATAAATATTTTTTCGAACAATTATTGGTTTTTAGTGCAAAATGGCAGAAAACGCTAGGAAACGTGAACTTCAGTCGTCGACTTCATAAAAAAAAAAGTACATCATTTGAAGAGGAATTCAATGCCCTCTTGCTAGCTTTAGACCAATCAGACAGTGAAGGTGATATTGAAGTGTTTTTGGTTTCCGATCGTGAAATTTTGTAGTTACGTGAAAGTGACCAAGATGAAAATCTAGAGGAGAACATGCAAGGGCATGCAGTATTTGGCCACCTAAACTTCACAGAACGACTGTGTACACATGTGTCGGGTGTTGCAAACATACAGGGTTTGCAATGTTCTCGACCCTTGTGTAAAAATTGCCAATGATTTATGCCAAACAGAGTATGTGTCAGAATTTTTAGGTTTTGCTTTCAGAAGAAGCTTTTATGATTTTTTTATCTTTGTATTATTTAAGTTTTCATAAAAAGAGTCACATTTGTCGTATCATTTATGTAAGGTCTATCAAAATGTTAAAATAAGGATCCCATGTCAATTAAGGCTGAAAAGTACAAGTAAGTGTTAATTATCATTAATGTTTAAAGTGATTATAAAAACTGATTGAATTCATTTATATTTGTTTTATTACATTCCAACAAATAAATGTCAACGCATTTTAAATCATTATAAGGCAATTTTATGACAAAATTTTAATTTAAAAGTAGTAGCCTGTGAGACTACATGTCCCTTATAGTGTTCTCAATTTGCCACGTCACTAGTTAAAGGTTAATAGTAAACTATATATCCGTACTTATCAAATTTCATGTAAATCAGTTTAGTGCTTTTCGAGTAGAGAAGTAATAGACATTTTACATTTTTGCATTTTAAAAATAGTAAGGACTACCATGAATAAGTATGCAAAAGCTCTTGAAATGCCGGAAATTGTTGTGTGGCCCTTGAACAGTAAAGTGTGACGACCGCTGGTTTATAGCATAGCTAAATTGGCTAAATTGAGAATCGGGTGCCTTCACCACTGGGGCATCCACACCGGGGGACCCACGGACCCGGTTGGGGGAGTCCAGGAGAGATAAACCGCTTTATATTAATGTATTATGTTTTTTATTTCAATTCGGTTCAGTTGAAAGGTTAGATTCCGTAGCAACAAAAACATAAGTATGTGATTGATTTAATTCTGTTAAAAAGTACCTAAGGATGCTGCAAGTAAGACACTTTGCAATCTTACTAGTATAGGCGTTTCACCAAGCAAGGTGTAGAACCAACATTTCTGCATCTTTATAAATGTTAAATACCCTCTGTGGTAACAGAATATGGATATCAAAAGAACCCTACATTAGAAGAAAATAGTAAATAACCTATCTGCTTTAGAGAAAGGTCATTGAGATCACCTATCTAAGAGTAATTTTGAAATGCGAGCGAATAAATTAATAATAATATGCCACTCGTAAAAGTAATGAGTAGGTGTACCTACACCTACCTACAAAATTACCTACTTTGAGTTCTGTGAGCCTTTGAAGTGGATTACCAAGTATTTCAGTTACTTAGAATTTTTATTTCACACTAGCGGCCGCCCGCGACTTCGTACCTACGCGTGGAGTTAACACTTACCGTCATATTTTGGACAATCCACACAATATATTTTTATAAATTGTAGCCTATGTGTTATTCTGATGTATAAGCTATATTGTGGTAAAGTTTCATTCAAATCCATTCAGTAGCTTTTACGTGAAAGAGTAACAAGCATCCATACATCCATACAAACTTTCGCCTTTATAATAGTAGTAGGATTTTGTTTGTTCTAGAAATCTAAGGGTTTAAGGTGTTTTTAGTTTACCTAAAAGCCTGGACTATGAAATTGACCTCTTTATAAATAGTATAGATATAGCTAGGAGATAGAAGAAGATGCGCTCGCTTTCTGAAGGTTTGCGGGTCGTAACGGTCCAGAAATACCGCAGGCGACAGTTCATTCCATAGTTTTGTAGTACGAGGCAGATTCATTCCATTTTTTTTTGGCCTATGAAAACCTTTAAAGATTATATGTCATGACTGTAGCTAAAATAAATAAACACAATTTGATCAAAAGGTTTTGAAATGTAACTAGATATCTAGTAGGTACTTTCTATTACTTACTAACTTGGTACAATAGTTGAATTAACCCGGCGTGAATGAGGTGAAAAATTATTACACTAACTGTGAGGTGGGTATGACATACCCTAATATAGAATTGTTTATTTTCATGACGAAAATGATTTAAAAATACTTATAATTCGTATTATATAAAATATAATTATGAAAAGCAGGATAGTAAAGTAAAATAACCCAGTTCTAGTTATAAACATATTTATATTTCTATAAAAACAAAACAGACGTTTTTTTACTCATTCTCTAAAAGTACTCTTTTTTCGTAGCAGTCTTTGGAAATTACGTACCCGCAGTGTGTTTGCGTACGTGTAGTTTACTTCGTCGCCGGCGCAGCTGTGCTACTGGCGCGTCAAATAATTCCCCGTACCACCCCCTCCAGCTACCGAGACAGCCGAATTCCAGTAATCGCGCAGTTAAGCAATATTCTAGATTTTATAACTGGGTGGGTATGACATACCCGACCTCACTCACGCCGGGTTAAAATTTTATATGAACTTACTCAGCTACTAACCGACTCAGTTTCTTGCTAGTTCTCAACAAGTAGAAATCAACATTCCAAAACTGCTGTAGATTTAATTTCGATATTCAAATTTAGTCATCTGTATGGACGTAAATTGTTTAAAGAATTTAAATTAAACAGATGTTTTGACCGGCTGACTACGTTATATGGAAAACTATAACCATAACTTCACATCGACATTCCCTTATCACAGTAGACATTCACTTCGGGAAAATCGATACCTATTCATCGATGTTTAAGAAACATCGATGGGTTGACTTCAATATTGTCGATAATTAAGTACATTGATGTTTTATGAATAAGATGTGAAAATGACAGTTATTCTTTCCCCGTTCCACAGTCACTAAATAATAATATTAGCAATTATCTAGTTCAACTTTTTCCACTAGATCAGACTAATCAACATTCGAAATCATTATGGGCAATGTTCCTTGATTAGGTAACTTGATCCATGTTTTTAAGGCAAAAAAAAAACGTTTTAAAATCTCAAATTAAATGGATTAAATAGATAGGTAAATATAA
>JABMDO010000996.1:0-18870 GCA_014851415.1 Cnaphalocrocis medinalis | reverse complement strand
TATCATATAAAAAACGCTTTAGGTAAACCGAAAACACTTAACACTTGCAAGATGTAATCGACGTCTAGCGCCATCTATCGTCGTAAAACCCAAAAACCTTTATAGGCAGAAACGATCGATTTTCTATTGTGCATGCTGCCTGGGTCTAACCTTTAGCTACTTAATACGGAGTCAGGTAAGACCCAATCTTCTATATCTATACTATTTATGAAGAGGTTAATCTCATAATCCATGCCATTGCTAAAGGTAAGCCGAAAATAGAAACACTTGCGCGATACAATAAACGCCCAGCGCCACCTATTGGTAGACAGTGGACCGACTGTGCCGAAACGAAGTAACGGCGGGCCACTTGTATAAAAATTATTATGATGTTTAGTGTGAATTTATCCTTTCAATTTATATAGGCGGGGACCTTGTTTGCTACCCGTACCCGGGGTGGTGTCATAACAGCCGGCCCTCAAACAAAGCGGCCAATTATTTATTAAAGAGCGCGTCGCAATTTACGCGGTAATTGCTGCGCGTAATCACCCGCCCACTCATTACGGTAATTAATGTGTTTACACACTTTTTTGCTGACGCTGTGATTCGTGAATGATGTGACCAGGCGATACATATTTAAAGTGGTTAAAAGTTATTCGATAGATTGTAGGTGTCGAAATTTTTTGTAAGTTTTCTTTTTGCTAATTACCTACAATACACGTATCTTCTATCTTCCATACTATTTATAAAGAGATTTTTGAATTTGTATTGGCAAGGACAAATCTTAAGGTAAACTGAAAATACGAAACGGTAACGCAATGGTAATGTAATCGACGCCCAGCGCCATCTATTGGTTCAGTTGGGAACTATTGGCCAGATCGAAGTAAGGCGGGCTAGATAGAGAATACGGAACGTGTGTGCAATATTTATTTATGCATTTATTTAATTATATTTATCTCGTAACAGAAACAGAAATACAGAAACAGGAAAAAATTGAAACAATATTTATTTGCATAATACACATTTAGGTGTTGATACAATATAGGTGTTGTGATAGGTATCAAGGACACGGTATCCATCCAAATGGTATTTATATGACACATTGTCATATTGAAAAGATTACCATGTACCGAATCAAAGTTAACAAAATTGGTAACTGTTTTACAAATATAAATAAGTAGGTATGTTGATATCCCTTGATACCTGCAACACAAGTGCTTAAACTACTTAGTAATGGAATCAGGTCAATGTATGAGATGTTGTGTAAATGTATCGTGTCTCCTACACACATAACACGCTGAGATCCCCTCAGCCTGTTTAGCACACAATATAGACAGGTTATTTGCCTCTATCTATTTAGTACTTTCACTAGCTTGATAGCTATGATTTTCACCCATCACCGGAGTAACACCCAACTTGCAAAGCGCCTCGAAATCCTTGCGATTCCCAATCTGTTTAGACTGGCTTCAAAACGAGGCGCATAGCACAAAGACGCTGACTTGAACAAACTGGTCCACTATCACCACCCGGGGGGAGGGGGCGGCTCCTAGGGCTGGCATTGTTGAGGATGCCAGATAACCCTATATCAAGTACAAGTTGTTTCTGTAAACATTTACATCCTTTTCACATGGTGTTCTATCAACCATTTTGAACAACATTTTGTTCAACGACTTTTCGAAATTCGTCGAAAATGCTTTCGACTTCCCATACATAATGAGCAAGTCACGGCAGCCGCTTAGTATGGAAAGATAAAATTGTTTTATTGTTTAGAATGTTTGTTAGAACAAGTAGTTAAAGGGATGTAAATATTCACAGATAGGTACACCCGGTAGGTATACTGGCCCGGCCCCACTTCCTTTCAGGACAATAGTTCCACTCCGTACCAAATTGGTATTGGTACACACGGCGTCGTGTGTGATTGGGCCTCCGGTACCCTCACTCACTCAGCGAAACAGTACAGGTGCTTCTTCCCGCCGGTCTTCTGTGAGGCCGTGGTATCTCAGTGGTACTTACTCCCGGTCTAACCAGCTCATTCATGCCAAAGGCTCTCCCACAGTATATAACACGAGGAAAAATATCTACCTAAATTTTAAATTTTCCACATATCAACCCTAACTTGTCCCCTCAGGTGGTAGAGTGTGGGGGGCGGGGGAGGGTAGTGCGACCTACAAACGCGGCAATTAGCTGCGGAGCGCTGAGTAATGATCGCCAGACCGTGATTAAGACGACCCCAAGATAACGAGCGGTACATGGGCTTTTGTTATGTGGTGCGATGGAGACTAGTGGGGTATCGTGTGACGGATGTTGGATGTACATAGAGAAATATCTACACTATTTATAAAGAGGTAAATTCGATAGACATCGACATCCTTTATATACGATATACTAATGGAAAAAGCGAAACATTAGACGCCTAACGCCATCTGTTGGTACGGAATGGAACTAAATGCTCCAAAACGATTTGAGGGCCAGTCACTAGTGTTTAAATAAATAAATAAATTCACACATCTCATAAATTGACCTGTCTCCATTTTAAATAGCTTAAGCACTTGTGTTACAGATATCAGACACAGAGAAGCATAAATAATTATATTATCTCTAGTATATCTAAGTATATCTATAGGTCTCAGACGTAAACGTAGCCCAAAGAATTGCGTGGTTCTAGTGTAAATAAATGGGCAGGGAACATTGCGAGGAGAACAGACGCCGTTGGGGTAGAAATAAATGTACTTGAGTAGAGGCCGCGTACAGGAAATCGCAGCTATGGCAGGCCCACCAAGGTGGCAATACCTTGGTTGCGGGTGGCACAGGACCGATATGTGTTCGGCCAGGACCTCTCACTGGCTAGTATAGCGAGAGCTATACTAGCGAGTGATGAGGCCTGGAAGGCTTTCGCTACCTTCTGCGAGCATGTGATGGCAGCGAAGGAGGCGGCGGAGCGCGAGCGAGAGGCAGATCCTCTTGCCCCCGCGCTCCGAAGGGCAAGGAGGGGGAGGAAACGACGCCAATATGTGCGTCTCCTCCCTCTCCGTGGAGAGGGTCCGCCGGTGGGTGGTACGGGGGTACCACCACCGGCATTGCACGGACACCCTCCACAGCCCGGTGGGGACGGCTCAACTCTCTCGGCTGTCCCCTCCCGCTCCCCCGACCCCGGGGGAGCACCCGCCGGGCCCGCCGTGTAGGCGGGCCACCGTCCGGGGAGATGTCGTGGTGCGAGGGCTTCGCGCTATTTGCCCCACGACTTTCTCCCGCGATGGACGATGAGGGAGAGTCCCAGGGGTTTTAGTCGGTAAACCCCCCGCCGCCATGCGGGGGGGAGTCCGACATAACCCGTCCGCCCCCCGGCGGGCGGGTATGCGTAACGCATTTCCCCTGGGTAACCAAAAAAAAAAAAAAAAAAGGACCGATATGTGTGCAGAATATTGGAGGAGGCCTAGACGTCCAGCAAAATACGTATATTTGCTTAAATGATGATCATGGCTCGTTTTCGCAGCCTAGGACTGCACCAGCTTAGGTGACTCTGTTTTTTTGAGTGATAGCTAGCAGACGAGAGGGCGGATCACCTGATGGTAAGCAATTGCCAACGCTCATGGACACCTGCAACACCAGTGAAGTAACAAGTGCGCTGATAACCTTTTATCCCCGCGAAACACAGCACAGGGGCTGCTTCACGCCGGTTTTTTGTGAGGCAGTGGTATCACTCCGGTCGAGCCGGCCCATTCATACCGAAGCGTGGCTCTCCTGCAGTTTGTCTATCATGCCACGGACATAAAGTCTACCACGCTAGCGTTTGTTTCCCACGTGGTCTTTCCGCGTAACTCCACTTATGCACCGCCATTCATCTTTTTTTTTTATTGTTCCGTTCAAGCACAAGTCAAGTAGTCTGCCTATCTAAGATTTTTTCTAGTATATTATACCCAACCGCATACACACACACATACACACTTATACACACACACACTCATACACACACAAATACCCACTATCTCTCACTCAAATACCTTCACATTTTCACTTCCTCCCTCACACACAGAAACACACCTAATTCGAACCTTCGACATCTCTGTGTAATTAAATGTTTATCTCTTCTTGTTTTTTAACAATCATAGTTCTAACTTCTAAGCCCTCATAAACCTACTTTCTCGACTTCCACCCTCAGAGAAGCTGGCTGAAAATCATCGCTGTCAGGATTGTATCTTTCTGTGGCAGCACAAGCTGAGCCACCTCCATTTGCTTACTAAGTTACTTTACCAAATTTCATGTAATTTGTATGTATTCAATAATAAGCAATAAACGTTATTTGTAAAAAAAAACTAAATAAACCTCATTGTAAGACAATAGCCATCGCAGTCCTTTAGCACACGTAGCGACCAGTGCCCAAAGCTCTCAGGGACTCCCGCAAGGTTGATAAGTAGCGCCACAATCTTATTTGTTCACTCTCTGTCTTTTGCCCACCTATTAATATCGGCACCCGATAGATTACCTCATTTAGCCTTTTGTTCCTCGGAATTGGGATATTATTCAACATCGTTAAGGGAAACGATTAAGGTAAGGTAAAGTTTGGGGAAATAGAAATGGCGGCTATTTATTTAGGAGCAGATTAATTAGAAGTTGTGAAGGGAAAATCAAAGGTAAACGGGAAGTTATAGGTAGGTAGATTTGAAGTGAAGTTTTCTATTTTGGAGTATTAAATTTTCTAATTAGATCAGCCCACACAAATAGTCATGGTCTATTATGGAAAACAGCAAAAACGAAGGTGTCACAAACACAATGTGTGTATGATGACTAAGGGTCAAAATTAGGTAGAGTTATTTTGATTCTTACGCTAATTTCATACAGCGAAAGAATGAAGTGATATACCAAAACTCCATATCTAATAATGTGATGGAGAGAATTTGAGGTTGATTTCTTATTGTATTTTTGTATGATTAGTACCTATCGGACATCCACAAAAACTGGACTAAAGATGACAACGATACCTCCAGTAGACAACTAACTACTACTTGGGAAAATTGTTTTCCAAAAAATTAACGCTGTTAGCGGTATATAAGTACATACCTACTCAATTATAAACTTAGATTTTACTCAAACAATTCTACAGTTTGAAAAGATGTTAAGAAATACTGAAATAGACAACTAGTTTTAATTACCTACAACTATTGAAACAGCAAGTGACGACAGAAAGAACAGACTTGCAAATCCATAAATATAAAATATCACTACACAGCATCCGTCACAATAAACACCCATTAGATAAACATCAAATCAAATCTCCAGTTTTGTTCGTAGGGATGGGCAAATGAAATAGGGGACTAACTTCATTCTTGTCACCAATATTTATCTGTCATCAAGTTGTTTTCCCTAATACTTAAATATCATTGCGGCAAAAATGTACCAAATACATATCTTTAAAATGCGTAAAACTTGAAAATTCTTGCAGATCTATCACACAAAAATTAATTAAACAAGTATTGCAACGTTATTCTTAAAGAATATCAATACTCTGTAAGAATAATAATTATATCGTTATTCTTTAAGAACGATATAATTATTTCGTGTTATAACTTGAGGTATCTGAGGTATATTTTAATTGTCGATATACTCTTGGACAGCAACTCATAAAAATATCCATTCATCTTCATATCCGGATTTTTTTTTATTTGATATCGACATAAAAAAATTAGACGCTAAATTTATATAATTTTATACAATAATATACATTTTGATATATCGATATTTTTACCCAAGCCTAGTTGTTCTCAAAGCTCAGTGCCATTTAAAATAAACGACTCGCCATAAAGACAACGCGCCTCCTCCGGGACTCGAACCCTGCGTGTGCGCATATGGCCACTTTTGCGTAATGGGATGCTCGGGGATCTATTTGTTTGGTAATGAGGGTGATTGCAGTTAATTGTGTCAATATGACAAGATGTGAACGTTTTGAATTGTATTTTTTTGATTGGGGTATTGTTCGGAAAGGGGAGATTGTTTGTAGTGTCAGGTTTGGTAAAGTTGTTTTTACTTTTATTGTTTTTAAGTGCCAACAAATTTTATTCAGTGCTAACTACCTTACCTACAAATTTTCATTGGGCAATAGGTAATCCGGGGGTTAAACTGAACTAAATTATTTTAGCACCAAAATGGTTGAAAAAGTCAGCTCGTCTATACAATATGGAACGTTTACCTACACATGGGGATAATGTATAATAGTAGAAAAATCAAACATAATATAACCTATGTACATACATAAATACTTAGAGTTCAAGGCTTTCGTTTGAATTAGAAAGTGGAAAAATAAATTGTTTACCAGTTGTGATAAAACTTACTCGTAACTTGATTTCTCAATAACTAACAAATGATTAGTACCGTAGTTTCGCTTAAAATTCCTCTATTTCCCTCGCACACTGATAAATCATTAACTCCCGCTTGCTACACAACACATTACCACCTTGTAAAGTATAGAGGATCCCACTCCAGGAGATTGGCTCATTAATTTAACAACGTGCAACACTTAAACCAGGCTTGCCAACATTTTCCCAAATGAAGTGGCGGCAAGCTCCCCAACAACCCTTGCAACTTACACAAATAAATATACAACCTAAACCAACCCAATAAAGGTGAAAACCCTCTGCACAAACTGAAACAGTAACGTGGTAAACGCTCGGGTACAGAGGAGCTAAGTTCAAGGCATTATCGTCCTTGTGAGTTCAGGTAGTCCCCCTTTTGATTTGTAGAGTAATCTACTTGTGAATATTGCCTACTTCGTTGTTGTTAATTTACATCCTATAACTAAGAGGGGGTTTGGAGAAATTTTGATTATGTTTCGCTCGGGGATATCTTACTGTTCGGATGCTGACTTTGCTAAAGTTTCGGAAGGAATTAATTTGATTGTCAGCTGTCAGTGTTGCTTCTATTAATAATTCCTGGTGTTTAATACTGCCGACTCTGATTGTCGATTTAATCCTTTATCTCGGTGGCGCACTCATAAAAATGCAGTTTTATGGTATATGTAACAGACAAGCAGACGGATCACCACACGGACGGACGGACATGATGGTAAGCGATTGCCGTCACACATGGACACCCGTGGACACCAGTGGAGTCACAAGTCCGCTTCTTCTTCCCCTCCATTTAGGCTTCCAGTAAGGGTAGATACGTACTGGCTCTCACTCGGCAAAACATAGCGTACCTATACTACAATTTTCAGATAACTTTTCGGATTTTGTTAAAAACCTATAGTCACAGGCAAGGTCGAAGGGAAAAGGTCTAGAGGAGAAGTCCTACACGTACACTGGACCAAGCAGGACTCTACTCGTTAGTGCGGAAACAGGAGTTCACTTTATATTACAAGAAGATAGGTCGCGACACCCAGTAATTAGAAAATGGACGCAAGAAGAAGATATCTAGGTAATTGAGTGAGAGTGACACGTAGAAATCGCCACTTTAATGTGCCCGTACCATTAATCGTGCCGTCTCGTGGATTTAAAAATACTAGGTATGTACAGTTTAAATATAATAAAAATACAATTTGTCCCCGTTTTGCAGTAGCCTGTACAAACAGCTCGGCAAAGCGGTCGGTCAATAGCAGTTGCATTAAACTTCGCTTCGATACCGAAGTCAAACATGGCACCCTCTCCTGTGGCGGCCACAGTGTACCGTATACCGTGAAGTAGGGGTTCCTACTACCACAGAATACTTAATAGTTCAAACTAGGAATGGATGAAGCCGTCAGTGTTGCAGCGAACTAGCAGCGGGTGCCAAGCACCTCGGCGAGGAAGAAATCCAAAATATTGGAAGAGCGTAGCGGCGCATAGCACCACAAAAAAAACCTTATGACGTAAGTAAGTATAGCATGGCATGAAAGAATAGCGATGACCGTTATTTTTCGCACTTGTAAAAAAGAAGACTTTTTATTAAAATGGGTTTACTGTGGTTTATTACTTACTGTTTCATGCTGCAGACCAAACTTATTCCAACCCTGGTATGCACAATACTCTACAATCGCTTACCATTAGGCAGTACCATATCTCAACCCTTAACCTCCTGACTCGACGTTGTTTGTGATTATGTCAAAATATCAAGGAATGCCTTTTTCATTAATAATGTTTATCATAATAAATAAAGAAAATTCATGTAAATAAAACTAAAACTTAGTGATTGTTCTGCGTTAAGTTTTGTATAATAAATGTTAAATTGTTTTTTAAACTAAGTAAGTATTACTTATTTTATCACTTAAGAATTATTACCTAAGTGCAGAGTTACAATACTTATCAGGTGCAGAGTTGCTCCTATTATGTGCAGAGATGCCTCACTGTCGTTCATTTCACTCTAGTCCCAACCACATGCGCCCAACCTTTTTATTAATGTGTTCGCGATAATTTGCTTTAGGGCATTCAGATAATTGATCGCGTTATGGCTTTAAAGGGTTTATTGAAAAACTTAGGCCGGGGGTACAAAGGTCGGGTTTCAATTTGCGGCTTCGATTTCTCAAGGGATTTGGCAGTGATGTAGGTGTTTAAGGGGCTACATAAAAAAAAAACCTTACCTTCATTGTGGCTTTGCCAGGTCCCTGGGAGACGGTACAATCTGATACTAAGGTGAACATTAATTCATACCTTTATCTAAGTCTGTAATTTTTTAGAAACACGATTTGGCGAGTTTGGTTCGATAGTTTTTCGATTTGAAAATACCTCTAAAAATTACGTTTTCTCCAGATATTTACTGAGCGAGATTACCAATTCAATCGGAAATTCCTTTAATTAGTAGATATTATAAATACTGATGTCTGGTATGTGTCAGAATTTTGTTTATTCAGCCTAGTTTTTTTATAAATACGTAATTAATTTTTCGTGATTTTGTCGACATCTTTGAGCAACTTGATAGAATCTGGGTGCAACGTATTCACGACTTTATTGACATGACCATTGAGTATAATTGTGTAGCCGTGTTCTCACCTGCTCAGTGCTGCGACAGCTCTCTTAGACGACGGACCTATGCCAGTTGCGAGCAAACTGAAGTATGTCATTATTAGTCAGAAAAACGAAATCTGCAAAAGAACAAAGACCAACATTGGAGTCGCTACGTGACTCAATTTTTGATAAAACTTTATCAGCGCCATATCATCAGCATACATCAGCACTTAACGAGGCTGTTCATGGATTTTCGATGTTGTCTGTCAGAAGAACGTAGAACCTTCGTGCACTCCGACAGTATAGGAGCAAAGTTAATTGTCACAACAGCGGTCAAAATTACAGAATTGGAATCGTGATTTCAATTGACGTTATCAGACGCAAAGCATATATTGACGTTATCAGGGACATCGCACCTCTCAACAACCTACCCGTTCAGATCACCTTGCCGTTCGAACTCCTGCGACAATAGCATGCTACAGAGGAATCCAAGGAGTTAATCTCACGAAGTTTCAATATTAGTTGGGATATTTTATCGCCTCTCATTTTTTACCTTTTTAAATTTTAAGTAGGTATGTTGCGTCTCCGTGGTATCCTAATTCGTTTCTGATGACGTGTGTTGACCGTGCCACAGTAAATATAGCTAAAACAGTATCGAAAGTCGGCCTTCTTGGTGAGAACGATTAGAGTTGTCCTTTTATGGCTCAATTCGATTATAGATTTATTTTCATAGAAATTTTAATCGTTAGTTTCACATTGAATGGCAATCACATTAAACAACCGAATCAATTAATGCATTGCTTGTGAGATATATTGTGTGATTGCCAAATCAATAAATGAATAACATGGATCTCACCACTTTTTACGGTAGTTGGGAGACTTGGTTTTCTTGTCGAGTATTGTTTTTGATGGGATAGGTACATATATTAGCGGTCCGGTCGGTCGGCAGCGCACTTGCGACTCCTCTGGTGTTGCGGGGATCCATGGGCGGCGGTAATCGCTTACCATCAAGTGATCCGTCTGTTCGTCTGCCCCCTATCTCATAAAAAAAAGACAATTTTAACGAAAGCTTCAAAACTGAGAGCGCGTCTAGCTCACATATTTTTATTCAAACGCAGCTTTTTTTTTGTCAGTCGTGCGAGTATAGACGCAAATAGTGTGCGAGCGAGAAGTGAATAGTTTCGCAGTTTTAATTTCTAATCCCAATGTTTATCCGCACGGGTAGTAATGGCTACTGTGCAACACATTTTTTCCTCCTGCTTTGACGCCAGATACTCAAACACTATACAAGCACACCAATACACCATCTCTCACAATTTTATACTTTAGCTTGCTCAGTAGTGTTATTGTCATGGCAGATCTCATCCATACTCTGATTTTGTTCAGTATTAATGAATAATAACATTGTTTTATCATTGCCCAAGAGGTACAGACCGATACGTGGCAAAATGTGGTCGGGGTGTGGCCGGAATGGGTGTGGCTGTCAAGTTCACTGTCGCTCATGTCACAGATATGCTATCGTTTTCACGATTTAGCATAATTTAGCTCTTTGGGTATTTGACTATATTTTTTTATGTAAACACATATCAAAAGATGCCTCAATTTAAGAAATATTGTTGAAAGAATCACTTGATTCTCATTTGAATTAGCTGAGATATCACAACTTTGAGAGCACATATTTTGGGCAATTCCAAAAACGCTCTGTACAAATGTCTATTGAAGTGTGACGTCACAACTCAAACTTCTGTGTAAATTTTGTTTGGGTTTTATAATAAAAGTTGGTGGAAAATGTACGGGTAGTTCAATGATATAATAAATTTTATTCTTTAAAAATGGACTTGCCCATGAAACTTTGAATGCTCACAAAATCAGCTAGACGTTATATTTTTAACTGAAAATGTTGGCCATTGGTTCTTATTTACTAATATTATGAAAGAGTATCAATATTTTTTACTATATCGAGATTAGTCAAATACCCAAATGGTAGATTATTTTTATTATAATTGTTTGTATATTGTGTGTTTATTATTTGTTGTTTGTTCCAGTTTTTTTTTCTTAATATTTTTTTTCTAAGTGTCATTGTTGTTGTTTATTTTTTTGGTTTACCTATCTGTTGTATTGTTTCATGTGCGTGTCATTCATTCGTTCATTTATAAAACGTCACTCAAGGTCCATACTGAAAACTAGCGCTGCAGTGGCTTGAATGAAGCAGCTGCAGCATATGCTGAGTTTGGACCTTATTGACCACCTATCTGTCTATGTATGTAAGCACTTAATGTTTCTTTCCGTTTCTCGTATGTACCTACTTCTTATTATGTATTCTGTGTCTTACTACTGTTATGTTGTATCTCTTTTTGTTTGGTCAGTAAATATTTTACTTACTTACTGACGAGTGACGTCACACTTTTTGTATCTTGTGTGCGCATCTAGTAAATTTTGTTTGGTAGCCATATCAAATATTTCTTGTAATAAATACATAAATGGTTTTTATAGTAATAGTTGGGGTAAAATGTATTGGTAGTTCAATGATATTTAGGTAATTGTTGAATTTTTATACTTTAAAAATGGACTTTCCCATGAAACGTTGAATGCTTACAAAACCAGCTAGACGTTATAATTTTTAACTGAAAATTTTGGATAATGGTTCCTTTTTACCAATATTTTGATAAAGTTTAATGTATAGAGACTAATCTCTATACATTAAAGTTAACTTAATAATAGGGTATTTGACTAATCAAATACCCTATTATTTTATTTTTCAATTTTAGTCAAATATCCTATCATTTTATTTTTATTTATCGTTCATCGATTCGAATCTCATTTTGTAGTCCGCAACATGGGTCCGCAATGACTTCACTAAGTATGCGGCACACAGAACAATATTACTCCTAGCGGAGAAGAATGGCAAGTCCATAGAACCGTAATCCACTACCGCCATCTAGTATTTACCCTCCCCTCGTGAGTTTTAAAAAGCGCGGGAACATTAAAGCGCGTAATTTCTATTCTGCCCGTGCCTACGATATTAACAGCAAGTCGAAATTATTCAAAAGTTAAGTTACAGACTTGGAATATTTGTTCATTCCGAATCCGTAATTCATATTTTGAAAAACTTCAACTTGCTGTTAATATCGTAAGCACAGGCAGAATAACAGAATAATAATAATGTTTAGTTTTCTATGCAAAAGATAAATACAGTCATGTCTAATGAATGAAATGTAGGTATAATAAAATACTTAGACAAGATCTTGTTATCGCTTGTTTAGGTAGGTAGGAGTATTATTTAAAAATCCGTCCTTTGATAAGTTTCCTAACAAGTAGAAATGCACGTTTGGAGTAAAACCATGTTAAACTTAGAAGAATACATTTATTTATGTAGGAATTACAGACTTAATGGAATTTATGGTGTAAAAAAATGGAAAATCATACAGTTAAATACGTACAAAACAGAATCATAAATAACTCAGTAGTTACTCTTTTAATGATGATGTTACAGAGTTTCATTTTGAAAAGAGAAACTTGAAGCTTCTATATCTGCTAGAAGAGCCTTAGAATTTTGATGATTGGTCGGCCAGTCACTAAGTGAGTGAGTGTAAGTATAATATGAATCAAGGGAAAACTGAAACATTTACAAATTTCTGTTCAGTTTTCTAGATTTATCAACAACATAATTAACTTTGTAATCTCATATAAATGTATAGGATTAGGTACATAATATTAATCACTGCTCTTCTATTAACACCATCCATATCGCAGACAATGGCTGCAATATTGACCCCAGCTTCAGAGCAGTGATGAAGAACCTGAAATATATTTTAAGTTATTAGGAACTTGAAATTATTAGGAACTTGAAATTATTATGGATTACCGTCAAGAGACGAGCGTAATCCAGTCCGCTTCTATAGGTACGGTACCGCTAAAAGGTCGGCAACGTATCAGACCTCGCGGATGTTCATGCGGTGGTGATTAATTACTTACCATCAGATGCTCTTTGCCCACTTGCTCTTTTGTCACTTCTATCTAGCACAAATACATAATAACTTTATAAATTGCGAGCTATCACAGTGCACGTAAACTTACCTGCAGGTTCCTAGTTCCAGGTTTAAGGAAGCGAAATAATTTAATATTGTCTGCGGCCGGTGAAGCGCCACATTTAAAGCATTTTCGCTTTTTCTCTTTGTCAGCCATTCTAACACATAAGAGTCACTTTCTCAGAAGAGTCACTATCTCAAACTCACACTATACCTAACTAAAATTGAGGACCAGAAGTTTAGAACAGAACTCAGAGTCACTGTCTCACAAGGAAAAGAGTCACAACCTCACAAGAGTCACTATCTCACATTTGCATACCACAATAGCACATACGGAGGAACTCAATCTGAACTCAGAACAAAATAAAGCGCGTTGTCCTAAACTTTTCAAAGTTTCAAATAAAAACAACGTTGGCCATTTTGAATTAGAAAATTTGTTGACATCATGACATTTAGATTTTTATTTTTTCCTTGGCGCTGGACATTTAGATTTATGTATGCCAGTTTGTTTTTAATTAGTGATGCCAAATCTTTTAAACCATAAAACTACTTTCGTTTGCTTGATTTGGGTTTGTTTGATCAATGATATTTTAAGATTTTAACTATTAAACAATTTTAATAAGAAATCTTAATAACTCAGCGGAATTTTATTGAAAAATGTAAATATGATCAAATGAAAAATCTACTACAATAGTAGCGATACACTTCTTAGGCATCCCTTTCTAGCCCCCGTAGGTTTATATCGTCGGCCTATAGAAGTTACTTCCCGCTGATGCGGCACCCATCAAGAAAGTATGTAATTTATGAAGTAGGCAAGTTTGAAAAAAGAATGCTATATTTCATAGACTTTCACTAAGCTGGGCGGTACCGATCCAGAAAGTACGTAATTTGTGAAGTAAATAATTTCGAAAAAAGAATACGATATTTCATAGACGTCGGACGTGTATACCACAGACACAATGTCCTTACTGCTTTATTTACTGTGACCGCGTATGCGAAAGTGCGATTTGACGCGAATCAAGTGACAAAGTTACGAGTGTTGCATAAGGTGTGCGGGGGGAATGGGCGGAGTCTCTTCAAATCAAATAAATCGTTATAGGGCCTTAAATTGAAAAATTAAAGCTTAAACAAACAGCTGCAAGCCACGCTACACAAAAATACAAATTTGTGTGCTAAAACAACTGTTAATTCGTTAATGTAACATAGGCAAAACTGAGCTGCAATACAAGGGTAAATTCTATAGACAATGTGAATTCTATAGACAACAAGACTCTTGGAAACCGAAAATACTAAACACATGCGCGATGTTATCAACTCTTAACGCTATCATATGTTTTTAAACTTTCGCGTTCCATTATACAAATACTTCATATAAACGGGACTAAACGCGACGAAAATTAATAAGTACATTCTAGCACTTACTGCTTGACGTTTCGACTGCGTTACAACAGCCGTGGTCACAAGCGAACACAAGCAAGCAAGGGAAGCGTTTAGTCCCGTTTATATGAAGTATTTGTCTTAACGCTATCTATAGGCACAGCTAGGAAGTTAGGGCGGGTCACTAATAAAAGGATTTGTAATGTCATACTTACTGACTGTCGATGGGTTAAATGTGCTGTCCACAATAATGATAGCTGTAGTATTATTTCCTTGAGCGATTCAGTTTTCAAAAGAAAACCCTTTATACTGAAAACAGTACGGTGACGTTTGATGATGTAGTCCGGCCGTTTTCGACCATGGCGACTGCTTCAACTCCTGGCCAGTTTTCGTTGGTGTGCTCGCATATGGCTTACGTACCCAATCCTCTTCACGAAGTTTCTCGCACACCGTGGGCAAGTGAGCACACCACCAACATAATTATAATTTATAGCCGCGGGTGGTCGGGCTTTTAACTCATCACGCTTAGTGTCAAGCCGCTGTACCTCAAAGTCTCGGACTTTAGTTTTCACCAAAGTCCTCCACTCGGGTCAATGGAGACGGTGACGTTTATTCTATTTCTAAAGGAAGATCTCTAATACGACGGGAATTCCATTTAGAGTTCGCCAGGATTACTCCAATTTTTATTACAATACTATGATGATTACTCCGGTTATTGATGAATTTATAAAGATTATAAAATCAAAGCCGATCAAATCATTACTCATTTGTCATTTTGTTTACTCAAAATGCTCATTACACTGCGCTCATTGAAATCATTAATAAAGATCGTTGAAATATGCGGATCAAAGGCTCAGAAGTACAATTTTGTCGTTCATTAATCATTATATTAGCACAAGTCGTTTTAAACACATGTAATAATATAATACATTATTATGAAATTATTGTTCGCATATTATATCAGTAAAGCTCAGTAACTTTTAGTCCAACTCAGCGGTTTTTTTTAGTAAAAATCTATAGAAGTATGTAGGTTATAGGTTCAACTGGTTATTTAACAATACCTACTTATTTGTTGAGCCGCTTAAGAAGGCTCAAAGTCACTCAGAGGGCAATGGAGAGGGCTCTGCTCGGAATCTCCTTGCGTGATCGTGTCAGAAATGATGAGATCTAAGGTCACGGACATAGCCCAAAGAATTGCGTGGCTGGAGTGGCAAAGAGCAGGGCACATTGCGAGGAGAACAGACGGCCGTTGGGGTGGAAAGGTCCTTGAGTGGAGGCCACGTGCAGGAGGCCGCAGCCGTGGCAGGTCTCCCACCAGGTGAACCGACGATCTGGTGAAGGTCGCGGGAGTCCATTGGATGCGGGTGGCACAGGACCGATCTGTGTGGAGAACTTTGGGGGAGGCCTATGTCCAGCAGTGGACTTCTATTGGCTGAAATGATGATGTTGAGGACAGAAGTACCTACATCTTTATGTACTAGTAGGTCGTTATAATCCCCCATTGACTCTGTAAAAAACTTTACGAAATCTTTTTGGTTCATCTTCAATTCAGACTGTACTGCCTACCAAACTATGGCCAGTAAAACCATGTCTGCTTCAAATAGATGGGTACTAAATTCCCTTTACTAGCCCTCACAAGCTCTAACTTACTCCTTCTCAGCGAGGGTGCTTCCCTGCTCAAACACAACTTGTAAAGTGATTGAGTCTTTGCCCACCAACTTATCGAACCACTCGCAAAACCACAACGTAATCAAACTTCAACTTTATTCCTCACAAAATAAAGATTATAAGCATTCGAATGACGCGCAGTTTTATTGAGATTTGTTGTTGGGTCCTATACAAAAACCACGCTACAAACATAAGCTGCGAATCGAAATTGTTTGCGATTGGAGTCCTTATTTCCAAGGGGTAAGGTTGAGGGTATTTTTGGGTAGTGATGTAGACACACGTGATTTGTCCGGCCTGTAATACCCATCGGCACACCGCATTCAAATCGGCCTGAATGCAGTGTTTGCCCGCCTTTTTGAGTGGACACGCGGGATTTTTAGGGTTCTTTGAAGAAAGGGTTCAGGGAAGTAAGTAGTCAATCTTGACGTTTTCTTCTCGCCACTGGTCAAATACTTCTTGTTTGCGAATACATCTAAATTGCAAATTGCACAATTTTCACTTGTCGTGAGGGTAGTCAATGGAATGAGATGGTGGATCAAGTTTTATAAAAGTTCACAAATCTTTTATAAATTGACCATCAAGATTGTATTGATTGATATTGATTGTATTGTATAACACGTGGTTAAAAGGATGTAATTGTGTACTGACACATTTACATCCTTTTAACCACGTGTTTTACTAATCAATATAAACAGCAAATCACACAACTTGTTTTATGTAGTTTTAGTTTATTTTTTATTTTACCGGTACCACAGAATACCAGCGCCATTTAGCTTTCAAGCAATGGCATTAAGCTGAGTGGTATCCATTATGGAAGCATTTAAATTAGATTTAAGTACCACCTACTAGTTTTAAGTCCTTTTGTGTAAAATTTTTTATTTGCTCCAAATAAATATTTTTCTATTTCTTCTATTTCTATTTTTCAATACTTTGTTCAATAGCTTTTGGGAATCAGCAGAAAAAATCGGTCACGTGACATGGCGTAAAACAATCTATAAAGTCAATGACTTCATTTTCATAGAGATTCAGTATTTAGAGCGGACGTTAAAGATGCCTACCTACACGTAAGAAACAGACTAAGAAAAAACGCGATTACTTAATAAAACTCACAGAAACCTCACAGAAAACCGGCGTGAAGCAGCCCCTGTGCTGTATTTCGCCGAGTGAGTGAGGGTACCGGTGGCCCATTCGGTGGGGAAGGGGATAAAAGGTTGGCAGCGCACTTGTAACTCCACTGGTGTTGCAAGTGTCCATGGGCGCCGGCAATTGCTTACCATCAGGTGATCCGCCTCTACCTATCACATAAAAAAAAGACAAAACCTGCCCACTCACGACTCTACTGACGTTGCAGGTGTCCGTCCGTCTCCGTACGTTTCCGTTTGCTCGTCTGCCACCTATCACAAAAAAAAGCACAGAACATTATAAACCACAACAACTCTAACTTGGCAAGTTGTTCTAACTTTCGATCAGATTGGAAGTCGGTGGTTGACTGTTAAACTGATGGAAATGGAAACTTTCCTTTTAGCATACACACTTAAAATTTAGTTTTTAAAAGTCTGAGCCGATTGAATTCATTTTACTCGTACTATGAAAGCATTAGATCTATATTATTTAAGGTGATTTTATTTGCTTTGTACTTATCAAATGTTCTGTTTTAGGGATAGGAGGCAGGATATGAAAACATTTAAGTTTTAGTTTTAACTTGCTGTTATTCTTGACATACACGATATCTATGACACACTGTTGTCTTTTTACAGAGTTTATTATTTTTTATATTCAAAATTGAATGCCGTGTTGGCTTTGACATTCCAATAACCATGCAGGTTTAACACCCCCCCGCAAAGCGAACACCCTGTATAAAAGAAGACCGAATAAAATACAGCACGTACAAAAACACAACACACCCTATATACAATACACACATACATCCTATATATAAACGCACACAAAAAAAACATCCTGTATAAAAACACCTAAACCTACTTTACACACCTATCAACTATCTATACCAAAACATGATTACAAAAAAAAATATTCTGAACGCGACTTTACACTATACATAAACCTAACCCTACTGTACATTTGTTATGCTTCAGTTTCGGCAAAGGTTTAGTGAAAATGTCGGCGATCATGTCGTTGGTAGATATATACACTAGGTTGATATTATGGTGTGAAAGTGATTCACGAATGAAGTGGTGCCTGATGTCGATATGTTTGGTGCGTGAATGGAATGTATGATTGTGAGCGAGCTTCAGTGCACATTGATTGTCGGTATGGATGACGATGGGATGGGCGATGATGAAGATTTCACTGATGAGTGACTGGAGGTATATAGCCTCCTTACAAGCTTCAGCCAAAGCCATGTACTCGGCTTCCGTGGTAGAAAGCGCGACAGTACGCTGCTTGCGTGCTTCCCAAGAGATTGGAGAGCCACTCATCAGGAAAGCGAACCCTGTGAATGATCTACGGTCCACAAGATTGTTTCCATAGTCCGCATCCACGTATCCTACTGGACAGAACTGGGCTGTTCGGTGAAAATGCAGCCGAAGTGCTTTTGACCCTTTCAGGTAGCGAAGAACTCGCTTAGCGGCCCTGAAGTGTACCCCCCCGTAATGTGCATTGAACTGAGAGAGGTATGAGACCGCATGGGCAATGTCGGGTCTAGTACATATCGCAATAAATAAATCACGTCAATTTCTTAAATGCTGCTTATGCCTTAAGCTGTATGATATTGAATGTGCTAATGTTAGCGAAAAGAGGTTCTATAATACGATGACCCTTGAGCATAAAAACAAATGGGAATGTTCTGATTGCAAGAAAAGAGTGCCCAAATGTGATATCAAAAGCACTCCTATAAAACATCTGGAGCCTAGCATAATGATGACGCGAAATAAAACCGCTAAGAGCAA
>JABMDO010000995.1:0-20162 GCA_014851415.1 Cnaphalocrocis medinalis | reverse complement strand
ACAAAAAAACATCCTGTATAAAACACCTAAACCTACTTTACACACTATCAACTATCTATACCAAAACATGATTACAAAAAAAAATATTCTGAACGCGACTTTACACTATATAAACCTAACCCTACTGTACATTTGTTATGCTTCAGTTTCGGCAAAGGTTAGTGAAAATGTCGGCGATCATGTCGTTGGTAGATATATACACTAGGTTGATATTATGGTGTGAAAGTGATTCACGAATGAGTGGTGCCTGATGTCGATATGTTTGGTGTGAATGGAATGTATTGTGTGAGCGAGCTTCAGTGCACATTGATTGTCGGTATGGATGACGATGGGATGGGCGATGATGAAGATTTCACTGATGAGTGACTGGAGGTATATAGCCTCCTTACAAGCTTCAGCCAAAGCCATGTACTCGGCTTCCGTGGTAGAAAGCGCGACAGTACGCTGCTTGCGTGCTTCCCAAGAGTTGGAGAGCCACTCATCAGGAAAGCGAACCCTGGAATGATCTACGGTCCAAGATTGTTTCCATAGTCCGCATCCACGTATCCTACTGGACAGAACTGGCTGTTCGGTGAAAATGCAGCCGAAGTGCTTTTGACCCTTTCAGGTAGCGAAGAACTCGCTTAGCGGCCCTGAAGTGTACCCCCCCGTAATGTGCATTGAACTGAGAGAGGTATGAGACCGCATGGGCAATGTCGGGTCTAGTACATATCGCAATAAATAAATCACGTCAATTTCTTAAATGCTGCTTATGCCTTAAGCTGTATGATATGAATGTGCTAATGTTAGCGAAAAGAGGTTCTATAATACGATGACCCTTGAGCATAAAAACAAATGGGAATGTTCTGATTGCAAGAAAAGAGTGCCCAAATGTGATATCAAAAGCACTCCTATAAAACATCTGGAGCCTAGCATAATGATGACGCGAAATAAAACCGCTAAGAGCAAACCCACACCAACTTGTAGCGAAGCGCATATTGTTTTATGTTAAACCAGGGATTCGTATTCTGTGGGATGCTAGAAATAATTGCATTAAACTTAGTATTAATAATCCAAGAAGAGTTTTTAAACTACTTTTCGTGAAAATACGGGTTCTCCGCCTAATACGGTGTGAGGAAAAATATATAACGACACAATGTAAAACAATGATACTTCGATTTGTATGAACTTTTACAGCTTTGTTTAAACTTAAACTGTAAAGAGGCTTACAATAATTTATAGGTGTATGTATAAGTTTTAATTCAAGAACGTTCAAGATCGCCTGAATCTAATTACCTAAATAACGTACTACTACCGCAGCGTCTTTGTCCCGAATAGTAGAATAACTAATAATAGTCTTAGTTATAAGTCACTCAAATAATGTTAATATATAAATTTACTATAGTGTAGTAGAAGAAGCAATGGCTGACGTAGCGCAGCTATATAAGCCAGAGCGAACCAGCGCCCGCCCTTATTCTGTTACCAGCCGTCGTCGTGTGCACAGCTCTCGAAATTTGCGTTTCGTTATTTCGCCTATTTATGTTAATTTGTTTTTCTTTTAAATTAAAAATTATTTAGCCGTTATTTTTGTCTTTTTAAAAAAATAATCGCCATCGGAATCCACAAGATCAGAAGTGGGATAGGATCAACGCGATTCTATCCTGCTCGCTATTCTGATACTGTGTCTACCGGCGCGAGAGTTTTAAAAAGGGAAAAATGTCTGCTCGTGACTATCGCGAACGTGAGCGCCGTAGAAGCCATTATAGTGATGATAGGCGACGTAGTAGATACCGCGATCGTACACCGGATAATGTAAACCGCGAAATGGACGCGTTGTTAGCCCGTCTCAGGAGATTAGAAAATACGGTAGCTGCGCATAATTCAACACCGCCAGTGCAACGAAATGACCGGTCGCCGCCTTCTAGCCGCCGTGAATCACGTAGACGTGTAAGGTCGCCAACGCGTGATAGGTTTACATCTTCGACGCAACGCACGGTACGCTCGACACACACGCCGCCGCTGCTCCCGCCACACACGCCGCCGCTGCTCCCGCCACCGAAGTCGACGCAGCCGCAGGCGCCGGGTGCCGCGCTTACGCAGCCTACGCCGGGTGCGGCGCTGACGCCGGGTGCGGCGCTGCCGCCGGGTGCGGCGCTGACGATTGGTGCCGATACAGAGTGCGTGGCCAGCGAGGTAAACGCGCCGTCAACGGTCACGGATCGTATCGTGGATGCCATTCGGTCCATCAATGTGGTAAGATCAAGCCAACATTATTATATTTCTAACTTTGATCCGAGTTTGCACAATATTGAAGATTGGTGTGAAGAGGTGGACCGCGCCAAATCTATTAATAACTGGAGCGATTTTGAATGCCTTTCTCGCATAGGTAATTGTTTAAAAGGAGACGCTAAGACATGGTTAAACGAATGGGTGACGACTGAGCGTAGTTGGAGCAGTTTTAAAAAAGAATTCAAGCCTTTATGTCCAAAAACACCTGACATAGCTAACATACTTTTTGAGGTAATGAATACGAACTCTGATAACTACTCCACATACGCTGATTACTGCTCGTCGTTCACTTCTTCGTTTACGCATAGTGCGCGGACTCAGCGACGAATTGATATCGGCAATTGTTATTCGCGGAATAACTGACCCACAAATTAGGGCGTCCGCCACAAATGCTAAATTATTACCTTGCGATTTAGTCGAGTTTTTCTCAACATATGTGAAACCTAACACCTCTAAGGGCAATTCTACACGTGTGTTTTCTCAAAATATGTTTGTGGCGAAAAATAAAAGTGTTTCTAATCTACCCCCTCGGAAACGACGATTTGATGAGGGTAAATGTTTTTCCTGTGGCCAGTTTGGGCACAGACAGGCAAATTGCGGTAAGAAGCCAAAAACCGATACAAGTAGTCGTGCTCCTTTAAACATCTCGGATAATACTAACCCTTCGCCAGTTTTCGTTCCGTCAAAACCTGATACATGCTCGTTTTGTAAAAAGTCGGGGCATAAGATAGAAAATTGTTTCGCCAAACAGAAATCAGAATCTCGTAATAAAAACAATGTCAATTTTTGCCGAGAAAATCAATCTACCCGCAATAATGACGTCGTAGTCGCTGTCATCCAAGGTGTGCCGGTCGATGTTTTGAATTGATAGTGGCTCAACAATATCGCTAATTTCATCGAATTTGCTAAAGCACTTTAACTGCGCGCATAGGCCCGCGTTTCGTATACTAAAAGGGCTTGGTAGTCAGGAGATTGAAAGTACTTCGTATGTTACCTTGCCCATCGAATTCGATGGAATAACCCTTGAAGTTGACATGTACGTAGTTGCGTCTGAGTTCATGAATACGCCGGTAATAGTAGGTACGGATGTACTTAACAGGGAGGGTGTTCGGTATATTCGTACTCGCGATTCTCAGCAACTTATGAGAGAAATTATTCAACCGGACAGAGTGATGGCTGTTCAATCTGATGTGTCTATCCCCATTAACACGCCACTGGTTGATGACGAGCTGGGAACGACTACTTGCTGTCATAAATGAGTTTACTCAGTTCTTAATTTTCTGGCACTGCCACTTCTACGGTGAATACTGGCAGTATGACCATCAGATTGGAAAAGCGACACCCCCATTTATTATCGACCGTACCGTCTTTCTTACGCAGAGACTCTTCGAGTTCGCGAAATAGTTCAGGACCTGATAAATAAAGGCATCGTTCGGAATCGGAGTCCGATTATGACCAGTCCGATTCTGCTCGTGAAAAAGAAAGACGGTACCGATCGGATGTGCGTCGATTATCGCAAAACTTAACGACGTGACAATAAAAGACCGATTCCCGTACCGCGAATCGATGATCACATTGACCGTTTAGGGAGAAACAGGTTTTTTACAAGTCTTGACATGGCGACAGGATTTCATCAGATCCCTTTGGAAAAAGAGTCAATCCCTCTAACTGGCTCGTAACGCCCGAGGGGCATTACGAATATTTGAAAATGCCGTACGGTCTCGCGAACGCAACGGTTATTTACCAAACGAATTATCGCAAAACTCTTCGGGAAACACATGGAATCTGGTGAAATCCTCGTACTACATCGATGACGTTTAATATAGTCAGACAGTTGAATCCGGGGGCTAGTTTTATTACGGGAAGTACTTAAAACTCTAACAGACGCGGGGGTTTTCTATCAATCTGAAAAATGCTACATTTTTATCGCCTTCGATCGAGTATTTAGGCCGAAACATTAGCGAAGGTCAGGTGAGGCCGAGCAGTGATAGTTTAGGGCATTACCTGACGCCCGAGAAACCGCAAAATGTCAAGCAAGTACGTCAGTTTATTGGGCCTGGCCAGCTTATTTTAGGCGTTACATTCCTGGGTTTCGCCCAGAAAACAGGCTGTATTGGCAGCTCTGACTACGCAAGAGCGCGCCATTTATTTGGGGCGCGGACAGATGGCTGCTCGTAAAGAAATTGTTGATTGCCTGACCAACGAGCCTGTGCTTGCAATTACGATCCTTCGTTGCCGATTGAGGTGCATACCGATGCCAGCTCGATCGGCTACGGAGCCGTTCTTCTGCAGGTACACGAGGGTGGTCACAAAAGAGTGGTTGCTTACTATAGTAAGCTAACTCAGGGTGCCGAAAGTAGGTACCACTCGTATGAACTGGAGACCCTTGCGGTAGTGAGGCTCTCCAGCATTTCCGACACTACCTTGTGGGTGCACGCTTCACCGTAGTCACTGACTGTAACGCGCCTAAAACTTACCCAGCGGAAAAGGGATTTATTACCCAGAGTGGCTCGGTGGTGGGTGTAACCTACAGGATTTTGATTTTAACCTGGACTACCGGAAGGGCTCACAAATGTCACATGCCGACTATTTGAGTCGGAATCCTGTCAATGTGTGCACGGTTCAGAAACCACTGACTGGGCCCAGATTGCTCAGGCTTCCGATGAAGAGACCCGGTCACTCATCCAAACATTGAATGAGGGTCAACTAGACGCAAGTCATATGTCGTCAAAACGACCTCCTATACTTTCGATACATTCCTAATGGAGGACCCTCCAAACTTCTCTGTTTCATACCTAAAGGGCATAGACTCAGCCTTCTCCGCGTGTTTCACGACGAGCATGAACATCCTGGGGTTGATAAGACAGTTGATTTGATCACTAAGCATTTTTGGTTCCCGGGCATTACGCAATTTTGTCCAAAAATATGTCGCACACTGTGTTGTGTGCATATCACACAAAAAGGTACAACGGGCACCCCTGCAACCCATTCATTCATGGGAAAAGCCAGACTTAACCATTTGAGACTGTCCATATTGACGCTTTAGGACCTCTTCCCGAAGTAGACGGATACCGATATGTTCCCTTATTGTTGTTGACGCATTTTCCAAGTTCACCCCTGCTTTATCCAATGTACCGGCAGGATGCAATGAATTAAAGCAGCATGTTACTAATGCCGTCTCATTGTTTGGCACCCCCAAGTTAATTGTTGCTGACAGAGGTCGCATGTTCCAAAGTGCGGAATTCCTAGATTGGGTTAAGGATATGGGGTGTGATGTGCATCTAATCACGCCTGAGATGCACCAGTCTAACGGTCAAGTGGAGCGTTACTGCAGAACCGTACTAAACATGATTCGTATCGAAGCGAATCACCGGCAGCAAAGGTGGCCGAGCACTATTGGAAGCTCCAGTTGATCCTCAATATTACCCGACATAGAACAACGCAGTACTCCGCACTCAACCTGCTGGTTGGGATAGACGCTGCCACACCTCTTATTAGAAGTTTGGTACGCGACGTGGCACTTGAAGGCTCCAACCCAAACAGGGAGTCTTTACGCGAGATGAGCCGTCAAAGGACATCGGAGCGACCTCAGACGTAATCAGCAAAATCAAGATGATTATGTGAACCAGGGGAGGAAGCCTCCTCGGGCTTTTGAACTACACTCTTTTGTTTTTGTTAAAAAGCAAGCGCAGGCAACGGGGGAAGCTGGACTCCGGGATGCGCGGGCCGTACCGCGTGACGAAGATTCTCCCGCACGGACGTTACGAGCTGCAGCTTTTAGCTGGGTCCTACGGGAAGTCAACCCAGGCAGCGGCTGAGTACATGATTCCCCGTGCGTGGAGAATGGACCCCCCGACGTTTGTGCTGCTTACCTTTGATGGTGCAGACGTTGAAGACGGGGGTCTTGATACGAGCCCCGAACAGCCTCATGAAACGCATCCGGAGGCGCCTTCCGCCCAAGACCAAGCGTTGCCTTCGGACGACGGGCAGCAACCGTGCTAACCGTCCACGAGTGGTCTTCAGCAGCATGCGTGTGCACCCGCCACGCATTCAACGGAAGAGACTGAAGACAACTGCCTGCCTGCCACCGAGTCCTACGCAAGGGCTGTCCATGCCTTTGCTAGACTAGAAGACAAGACACAAGATGGAGCCCGAGGACGGTCTCCTGTCAGGAGAGGCCGTGTAGTAGAAGAAGCAATGGCTGACGTAGCGCAGCTATATAAGCCAGAGCGAACCAGCGCCCGCCCTTATTCTGTTACCAGCCGTCGCCGTGTGCACAGCTCTCGAAATTTGCGTTTAATTATTTCGCCTATTTTTGTTAATTTGTTTTTCTTTTAAATTAAAAATTATTTAGCCGTTATTTTTGTCTTTTTAAAAAAATAATCGCCATCGGAATCCACAAGAATAGATATTTACAAATAACATAATTTTGTAAGTACCTACCATTAAAATTGTAGCTAGTTGTAAGTTGAAATAAATAAATTGTCAACTGACTTGTATGTCCGAGTACCCCGTTGGTCTATTGGTTTAAGTACCGGTCCCTGATCTTGGATTCGATTTCCGGATCGAGCAAAAAGTATGTTTGTTTGAGCATAGCCCGGGTTTGCGATGATCACCAATCCGCTTCAGGCAAGCGCGATGATTAATCCTATTCTCATCATAGTAAAGATGACTTGATTTCCATAATGGAGGCCTTTATTCTGAAGTGGTACAGTCATGTATACAGGCTGATATTTTATTTTTTCTGACTTGTACGTTTTGACCTTAATGATATTATATTTTTAATATTAGATCTCAGCGAAATAAAATTTTATTTATATCTCGTTGTTTCATTACGGCATCCATGTAGGTATACATAGTACCGATGATTACTTCAATAAAATTAGTAATTTTATATTGATTGTGTACCTACTGTTATCAATAGTTGATCAGGCACTTGTATAAGATTAGGTCTAAGACAAACTATCATTATCGACACCTCCGGGCAATAAGTCGGTAATCGAAAAAACAAAATTTTACCTTGGGTTTTTCAACGAGATGGTATATTCAAACTATGTATCATTAAGAAGGTATCTTATTTCGAAATACAGGGTGTATCTGTGAACATTTACATCCATCAAACTACGTCTTCTAGCAACGATTCTGAACATTTGATCTACGTTTTTTGAAAATTCGTTTTACTTTTTTTCGACTTTCCATACAAAATGAACCATTTTTTTTTTTTTTATGTGATAGGTAGCAGACGAGCAGGCGGATCACCTGATGGTAAGCAATGCCGCCGCTCATGGACACCTGCAACACCAGTAGAGTTACAAGTGCGCTGCCAACCTTTTATCCCCTTCCCCCCCGGGTGGGCCTCCGGTACCCTCACTCACTCGGCGAAACACAGCACAGGGGCTGCTTCACGCCGGTTTTCTGTGAGGCAGTGGTATCACTCCGGTCGAGCCGGCCCATTCATGCCGAAGCGTGGCTCTCCCACAATTAAAATTTCAATTTCCGAAAGTCATGAACAAATGTTTTTAGAATTATTGGTAAAAACGTGATTAAAGGGAAGTAAATGTTAACAGATACACCCTGTATTGCCTTGGTGTTTTTATAGAAGCTATCTCTTATAGATAGTATACATATAGACTGATAGTCTAATAAATGGTGGACATCTATAGTAAAAAAAGAAAATTACTTTTTGTGTGAATTACTACGATCCGATCCTAACAGACTTAGTTTCAATGAAAAAATCACTACGGATTCCGTTTTCCAGAACAAAGTTTCCCGTATCTGTGATCAATAGACACAACAAATAGGGCATTTAAAATTCACAAATAATCCTATCGGCCCGGATGGGATTCCATAAGAACCGCTCTTTATCAATTAGGCACTATTAAACGAGCGTTTGAGTAATCAAATTTCGCTCGCCCAATCCCCATATCGACTTTCACTTAACATGGAAGCCGAGCCCTTCCAGCTAACAACCCAGAACATTCTCTCCGGGGTACTTTCCAAAACACGATTCCCTATTCCATTAGACCCTCTCGAAGTTATCTCGCGTTATTTACATCGCCTGACCGTACCGTCTTATGTAGTCGACCCCTATGTGTTGGGGTATGGTGGGGTATATAAGTGAGCATCGTGGTCCGTATGTTGTTTGTTGTAGGGGTGATATTGGCGTGGCGGGGGGGTGCGGGTCCCCCCGGTGTCGCGGTGTCGTTGCCATGGCGACGGCGCGCGGCCGCGGGATCCCGACGCCCGCAGTGTCGGCTGCCGCGCCCGCGCCCCGCCGCACAAGTGACACGCGCTACGAAAAAGCACAACCACCCTGTTGTAGGGCGAGCAACTGGCTGATGGGTTTATAAGGATTTTCTTTTATACGTCGTTCTTTTTCCAAACGAACAAAGTGTCTAGTCTCAAAAAAGAAATTCACTTTCCCATACAAAAGTGATCAGCTCATTGATGCAGTTTGTATGGAAAGGGATTTTCTTCAAGATTAGTTAGACCCTTTGTTCTTTGGGGTCTTCATAATTATAATGCCTTCGAGAGGTGAGTAAGACGGTTTAAAATACGATGTATTGAAACAAAAATGATATTTTTATTTTTTCTTCAAAGTGGCGTTCTCTTGTTTCGGAGGCCAAGACCCGTTTCGGGTCACTTATGGTGGATGGATATTTTCTTCTGTTTATATCAGATAGAACGGAACTTCAGATTCAATCCCATCAGCAGAAAGACTCACCCATTAAATTGTGGGAGCTGCTAAAACACCATTTCAGCCACACTTCGGCACGAATCTATGGCCAGCTAGGCCGGAGCGCATCTTCACAGAAAACTGTCATAACGTTCGCGTGCGCTGGGTCCATCTGAGCGAATGAGGGTATCAAAGACCCAATCCGGGGAGAAGGGGAATTTACGAGTTGGCAGCACACTAATGTGACTCCACTTAAGTTGCGGGAGTCTATAGGCATCGGCAATCGCTTACAATCAGGTGACTCTTATGGTCGTAATGAAAAAAATTTTAGATGCAATCCCATCACTTGACGAAGTTTCTTGAATACTCAAAAGTTTATAAAATGTTGGTGTATGCTCAAACATGTCCTCACTTTCTACGGCAACTTTATGGTAGAGCGAACTGAATAAATTTCGAGCAAAATCAGAGTCAGTTTGGGAAAAATTCTGTACACATTTCAAGCGACTACCTGTTGATACTACTATATCCAGCAAAAAACCACCAAAAATACACGTTTTATAAAAATGAAACTCCCTTGAATAAAACGTACTATTCTGGCGTACATTATACCACATATTATACAGACACATGGTAGCGCTTCGAGCCAAGATCAATCTAACACTAAAGCAACACAATAAGGCATTAAAAAAAAGTACAGCAAAACACACCCGAAAACGCAGACACACTACACTTCTATATTTTCTATCCTTGACAATCTTTTCCCTCATGGTCATCGTACCGCCCGCCCCCCCAGCCCACCCGGGGGGGAGTCCGTGCCCCCCATCGCACCTTTTGTTTAGGACCCCCGGCCCCCTTTCATTTACTCGCGTCCTCTCTCAATGCTGTTTACTAACGGTTTAGGTGCCTAAATGTACAGAGAAATGTCACGTTTTCACTTTTTGTGTTAGCATTTTGTACCCCGAACGGTGGGTTCAAGCTTGTGAGGGCTACGGATGAGTAGCATTATTAAACGCTGCCGTGCAGAATCCAAAAGGTTGTTTGTTCTCGTGAACTAGCTAGAGAATTGATTTCAGCGAATTTCGGAGACAATTTGCTCGTAGAACAATGGATTAACCTTTAATTTACCACCACAAGATACAAAGAATTACCAACACAAGAGACAAAGAACCACGTACAAAAAAACAAAAGAAATCATGAGGTACTCGAGTTCTCTACTCTAATTCCTTAACTCCACTCTAAGCCTTAACAAGATTATCAAATTGCTTCGAATGTAATTTTTAAAAATCTTTGAGCTAGTGTCTATATTTAGAAAGGAGACGATATTAGTTGCCTTCGCCTATTGAATTAATATCGGACTTATTCGTAAGTACAAAATTTATAACTTGGCTAATTTTTGTCTTAGGACGATTTCTTTTTATTAGTTGTTAAATTGAAATTAATACTTGCTTTAACTTATCAATATCCATTGCATGAAAATTTTCAACATTAGTCCCCAATTAAACTCGCCAACAATACAAGAAAACTTCCCGACAATAACACGTAAAACTTTTTTGTTCGTCAGAAACATTTTTCAGAGTTCAACAAGTAGACGCCTTCTCGGGCTACGTGGGAAGGGAAGTTGTTCGCAGCTTCTTACGTTTTTACCGCGGCCCAGTTTTGCAAGTTGGAAGTTAGAAGACCGTAGTTTGCAAGTTCCTAATGTTCGTCAGAGGAGGGAGAGGGTTGGCTGTAAGCTGTAAGCCGGTAAACTGGCCGAAACACTATTAGGAATCGATTGATTATGGAAGGACATTTCGAATGTCTATTGGCTACTACTTTGACAGATTAATTTTGGTAGCGACAGTCGCTGGTCATCTTTTTTGGATTGCGATCAATATATTTTGAGATCTAACTTTCGTGGCAGTCCTCAAATCGAGTATTTCTCTTAAATTGACTTCTAAATATTAAAATATGGTAAATTACAATATTTTTGTAAAGGCTGACTGACATCAAAAGTTAGATTTTGAAGAATTACCCAATAACATTACATCTACAATTCGATTTCACGGGCTAAAATCAATGACTATGAATACATATTACAAATAATGACTTTTCCCTTCCTACATTTGGCGTTGTTCCGAATATGGCAAAATAACCAATGCTAGAACAGTTTCAGCCTTATAATCAGATTTGAGCAGCCACGAGTTTAACCGATTTTACACGCCAACTCGGTGCTTGTGAGGAGGAGGATCTATTCGGTAAGTTATAGTTTTGTCATGACAAACACTATAATTGCTTATAACCTCAAACGTTCCATTCAGAATTTCTTACGAATATTCATATCAAAGATTTTGATGACGATTATTATATAGCAAATCCTATGGCATCTAACCACCATCCAAATTTGTCTCATTTAGTCCCGCGTCTGCTGCATAAGCAATTGAATCATATTTTGATCAACGCAAGGCGGGTCAAGCTACCAAAAGAAAGAAAGAAAAAGAAAAAAGAGTTTCGCCAGCGCATCGATCGTCCGCGTGGTTGACGCGATGGTGTGAGGCCCCGCCTTCTATTCACACGAGAGGTGATGATTGGCCGCAGTTGGCACGCACACAGGCACGCCTAGCCGTAGGCTCGACCGGCATGCCAGAGTAGTGGTGACGTCACTGAGATTATGATGCCATGACAAATAAGAATACTTTCATATGAAAGTACTGGGGGACCAGTTCTTAAAGTTGAATTTGTCTTGGCGCTAAGTCATCAACGCCGAGGCGATATAGCTGAAGCTAATTACACAAAGACGACGATTTTTTTGAAGACGTAACATTAAATTAGGGCAATTTGTGCTCATCACGAACTTAGATAAAAATATTAGGCGAGATTAAACAACATTTTCCGTTGTTAAATTGTTAATTTAAAATGGAACATTTCTGCATGGATGTGCGTATTCTTCGAGAGCCTTTTGTGGCAGACCTGCAATAATTTACGATGTACGCAGTTTTACACATTTTGGCACTCCATAATTTAATACCTAGTGTTTCTCTAAATAGCCTCACTATACCTAATACATTAGACACAAGATATTCAAACACAATTTACCCAAGTAATTGACGTTAATGCATATTGCAGATCATAAATTGGATTTGAGCGACGAAGGCCGTATAAATATTTCACCCGCTTTATTAAAAAGGTTGCTGCATAAAACGCCGATGTTTAATATTATTATGAGGACACCTGTTTGTGAACCCGTAAAACAAGTAACAAGTGAACAGCTGCGACCTTTTCTGTTGCAGTTATTATGTAACTGCACCCAAATGAAAATAATATTTATTTGCATAGGCTTATCGCTTAGCACTTAGAAATTGCCATAGAAAAAAATGTTTAGATATGTATAGGCAATTTACATGTAAAAGCATCTTGCGGGCCAATATTATGGCAGTGCCAACGGATGTGATGCAGTGCCGTCGCGTCCGTTGTAGTAACTGAAACGTGGGCTCTCCTCTTGCTTATCATCAGGCTGAGGTGAGCCAATATAAAAAAATAGATTGACCCCATACTAACGTCCTCTGTGTGTTGCGGCCTCCCCACAACTCTAAATATATATCTTAATAGATAAGATATACTAAAAATAAACACTCGATCGGAATCTTCTCATTGGATATAGATTGGAATATTCTCAAATACTTGGTCGACTCATACCTAAGAAATGTTTTAAATACTCTTAGTGCTATTTTAATAGAGGCAATAAAAACACACCATTTGTAACTTTTGAAGTAGAAGTTTGAAATTCAAAGTTTAGCAACTTGATATGAATCGAAAGTAGTAAGTAGGTACTAAACTTTAGACCTTTATTGATAAATATTTATGATGTACAAGATTTTACCTAACACTCTGATTTAGAAAAGGGCGATTACGTATTACCTCTATTTATGAAATAAATACAAAAAACCTAAATGCATGTCTAAACTGGAATTTGCTTTTCCCTTTTAAATACCTAATTACGTTTTAAATATAACTTCCAAATTAGACTTAATTTGGAAGTTATATTTAGAACGTAATTATATGACCAAACCTCTATATTATTAGAAGACGTATGAGTTTGTCCAGGGTGTGTTAGTTTAGCTTACTTTGTGTCTGTATTCAACATTATCCATCCTATTTATTATCACTAAATTAACATTTCTCCAAACCCAATTCATGCCCCTGACACATACACATCTCCGATCACCCTCTCATAGACACAAAAAAGCATCAGCACACGAAATCTAACTCCGATTCCATACAATCGAGCAGGGGGCAGATGCGACGCGCCACAAACAATACCAAACGCTTGTAATACCTCTAATTTCTCCAACAACTGCGCAGACGCATATAGGGCTGTCAATAGAGGCAACTACATAATCTTAGCGTGTTATTCCCGGTTTTGTCTAAAGCTATCGCTATGTGGCCCGTGGTACGCTTACACCTCATGATCCAGGATTTGATGAGTCTGATCATTAAGAGCCGTCTGCCGTTTGACCTTTGCAACTTTTAAACGGTCACCAGATCAAATGAATCATGGTCACACGTGCAGGTTTCCTCACGATGCAGCGATGTTTTCGCACATACCAAGCGAATGGTAGAAATATGTACATTGTTTTTAAAAACCAGAGGTGCATGCTCGGTTTCGAACCTACTACCTCCTGATTAGAAGGCGCATATTCAGACAACCTGTGTGAATGTAAATGGATGGAGGACCAGGGTACGGCCGAAAAAGAGATGGACGGATTGTGTGAAGTAATGAGACGGCTGAAAAGGGGGTGGATGATACGATGACGAATGACAGGGACGAATGGAAGAACAAAACCTACTAAGCCGACCCTAGATAATCTAGGAACAGGGTAGGGAGATGATGATGATCGGAGTTTCCATGTTTGTAACCAATAAGGCTACTATACTCTATGACATAAGACGGACGTATGCATTATACTGTACCATGTGGCAGCCCTGCAAACGCATGCGTACTACGAGAGTTGTGATCGACAGTTTCGATAATTTGAATATAGAGAGGCATCGGGCCGTGAGGCGCGATTGCTCCTGCGCACAGTATTCATGTTAGTTGGATTTAGCGTTAATTTCGGTGGCCATTGTGTTATGACGAGGATATGCTTTGTTGATGCGCAACTGCAGTTTTGTGAGGTATAATAGTGTTGCGTTTCGATGTTGTTAATTCAGTTGGAAGGAAATGATAAAGGTGAGACGCGTTAACATATTGGGATCATAAATCTACAAAATATTTGATAGTTAAGATGGGAGTCGAAGGAATCTTTTGACTTTGAATAGCTTAAGTTCAACGGACTATCTGGGGTCTTGAAAGTATATAGGACATCAGATTCAAATACATTACAGATATTCATCTAAAATTTATGTAGGTAGATGTCCTTACAATATTTAACCAGGGGTTTTACTAAAGGTAACTAATACTTAATAATTTCCTTTTCATAATCTCGTAAATATTGAAGAAACTTACCAAAAACCGACTTATTGAAGCTGACATTAGGTATACTCCCCACATAGTCAACGGCGCCATCGTACGACTTCAGCGCTGGAATTCGCGCGCTCTCCGCGTCTGCCAGGACTTGCCCAATGCGCTCTGTGAAAATAAAAAATAAGGTTTTTTAAATATCGTTTCACAATCGGCGAAGTAATAGTTTAACAAACACAAAAGAAACATACAATCAAATTCATAACCCCCTCTTTTGTTTTTGACGTCGGTTAAAATATACGGATGTGAATAAAAGTTATTTGAAAGCAGATAAGTTAATTAACACATCCTGCCCTGACGAACCGTTAGCGCAGGAGATTCAGCGCCAGTTGAGAGAAGAGAAGAGAGAACGCGATTTCGATCCTCGCACCCTCCCGTTTTTAGTTGATGCAAACCACACGCCATATTCGAATGGTAGTGTCGGAGGCCTAGAGTAATTTTGAGTCGCTAAGCTTCCTAAAGTAGCTAAATAAAAACGTCTATATTTTGATAATTTATGAAAGTATTCCGAGTCGCAAGTAAATATAGATTGGCATTGCCAATAAAACACTCTTGCCTTCTGAATTACCTTCATTAAGAAAAGGCACCGAATTCATTCCGACAGATTCCTGAGAGGGCTAAGCGTGCAATTGGTTAATTTAAATGCACTCACGTAGCAAATAGACCAATTAGGGACCGGCGAGCCGCCGTCACTTCCGAGAACTGGCGGTTGCGATCAATTTTCAAGTACCAGTTAAGATACGTATTCACTAGATAACGAGTGTTGGAGACGAATGCTCAGCATGTCTTGGACAGAATTGCGTAGGTACTAGCTTCTCTATAGTTCAGAAACTAGCCCCCTTATTACAAAATCTAAAGGGAGACTTGGTTTAAAAGTGACGCTGTCACTTTCATAAAAGTCACAAATGAAAGTGACAGCATCAGTTTTAAGTCATGCCTTACTTTAGACTCCGGTTTGTAATAAGGGGATAGGAGTTCAGCAGCGTCTAACAACTCTCGTACAGACTCGCATTCTCAAACTATTCGGATACATCTCAAGGCGTAATTAACAACGACTAAATTGAGCGTCTATTAGTCCAAGGCAAAATAGAGGGTATTAGGCCTCGCGGACGGTCACCGATGCGAGATGGATCGATCAGGTGAAGAAAACGGTGGGTGGACCATTTGCACGAGTGCTTCCGAGTGTCTGCTAACAGGGACAGATGGCGGGACATTGTGAGGCGTGAACGCGCTCAGCGCACAAAGCCACGCGCCACGACCACTCTGGCAAGTGATACGACTGAGAAGAAGAACTGATAATTGTCGAGCAATCTAATAGTGATTGTTGCATATCTGCAATATTTTATTATTTTTAGAAAACAAAATGGGCGACTGGTGGTACGCGATCAAAAATCCTTTCAAGTACGAGTTAAAGTAGCTACCTAGTCCATTTGTAGGTTACATCCGTCGCGCAACGTCATATCTTATAATATTACTATTTGTTACATTTCTGCAACATCATTTAAATAAAAATAAATGTAATCGCCAAACCGCACATTCTAAGGTTATTTTAAGAAGTTTCAAGGACGTTTTTAGTTAGTTATTAACTGAGCCACAACTGTTAACTATGGTGCAATTCAGTTATTTGGTTGCATGTCTGTAAGTTCGTTCAATAATATTATCAACTTTGTAAAAAGTAGGTTTTAGGAAAATTTTCACCAAGGCCGTGAATAAAAAAGCGGTGAAGTGCGGGCCGGGCTCACCCAAAAAGGGTTCCGTAGCAGCAAGTAACTTTTTTTTGAGATGATTGCATGAAAGGTAAATTTCGGCGTAATAACGTATTAAAAAAAACTACTTACTTCGTTTTAAATCAATTTACGGTGAGAGTTTGCATGATAAATGGCCACCATATATTTTTTTGGCTACGGAAACCTAAAAACGGGGTTTTAATGAAACTTTGTTTAACAATGATGCTAATATGTAATCATTAATTCTTGTGCATATTACGAGTACAATGCATCATACTTTTTTGCATTTTAGTGGAGTTTTGCGAAGTCGTAAGTTACGGCAAGCGTATAAGGCATTTAAGAACAAAACCAATAGAGAAAAAAATATAGAAATATAAAAGGTTACCTACATGAAACTATGTTGTTACTACGCCTATGCTTTTATTGTTTCATCCATACCCACTATTATAATCATAGGACTACAAACAGAGGCGGCGGTGTATCTATGTTTGTAAGAAACGACATTAGACATGCACAAATTGAAGACACATGCATTGATGGTAATCATTTTCTTTGGGTTCATCTGCAAAAGTACTCTTTGAATATCGGAGCAATATATAGAAAGCCTAGCTCAAACGCACAACAATTCTTAGATGAATACTCAAAACAAATCTGTAACAAAACTAGAACAATAGTGATTGGAGATTTTAATTTTAATCTACTTAGTACTAATCGAGAGACTGTCTTATACAATGAAACCCTTGAAGAGAACGGTTATCGGCTTATTAATAAAATTGACAGTAAATTTTGCACCAGAGAGACTGATACAACAAGGACTATAATAGACCACATCTGCACAAACTTGAAGGAAGACTATTTCCATCAAGCCTTAATACAAACACCAATGTCAGATCACAATCACATGTACCTAGAAATGAAGAAGTATGTACCACCACCACTAACTAAAACACAATACGAGGCGATAAATTATAAATACTTGTATGAAAAAATGCAACTAGAAGGTATCAATAACAAAAACAAAACTTACGATCTACTAGAAGAAAGGATCATAAACAGCATCAAAAGTAGTAGGGTCACTAAATATAAGATACTAAACCCTCCAAGACGTGACTGGATTAATAGATCAATCATTGAAGGAATCAACAAGAGAAACTCACTTTGGAAGCAATATAAAAAAAATCCTAAAGATGAAGAAAAAGAACTTCTATTTAAAACCAAAAGAAATGAAGTCTCAGTACAAATTCAATCATCCAAAAGAACATACTATCTGGAAGCCTTTCGAAATTGCAAGAAAAAGCCGTCTAAGATGTGGAAACTCATCAACAACACTTTCAAGTAATAAAACAAGAGGAACTAGTACACCGAGCCAACTACGTACAAAGGATGGCGCCATAACTACCAATGTTAAAGAAATGTGTGAATGCTTCAATGACTTTTTTGTCAATGTTGGTTCGGAGCTTGGCAAAACAAATCCCTAACACCTCACATCACACTCACTATGCTGAGTCGGAAAGGTGCGCTGGAAGCGGTTCATTGACACTTGATAGTTTTACAGCCACAAATGTAGATGAAATTTCAAGAATAATTGATAATCTTGACTGCAACACAAGCGCGGGTTTAGATAATATTACTACAAAATCAATTAAATGCATTAAAAATCTTATTCTGACCGAACTCACTAACTGCATTAACCAATGTATGCAAACCGGTGTATTCCCTAACAGTCTAAAGGTTGCAAGGGTTTCCCCTATCTATAAATCTGGATCAAAACTAGAACCAGGCAACTATCGCCCTATATCGGTTCTTCCAGTAATGTCTAAAATTTACGAACGCGTTATCTACAACCGGCTAGAGGCTCATATCACTTCCATTAACTTTATGTATGATAAACAGTACGGCTTCAGGCCTAAATCTAATACGCTCTCCGCTACAATAGACCTAGTAACAAATATAAAGCTTAACATTGATAAAAAACAATTAGTTTTGGGGGTGTTTATTGATCTGAAAAAGGCATTCGACACTGTAAGCCACGAGTTGCTGCTAAAAAAACTGAATGATATGGGTCTTACTGGTGCGGCTTATGATATGCTGAAATCATATTTATCAAATCGAATGCAAGTAGTCCAAATCGGCAAATCACAAAGCTCTCTCAAACCCATAAATTTTGGCGTGCCGCAGGGCTCGATTTTAGGCCCTCTGCTATTCACGATTTACATTAATAACATCTCAAAAATTGGGCTAACGGGTGACGTCACGCTATACGCTGATGACACGTGCTTATTTTACTCAGGACGATCGATAAATGACCTTATAAATCAAGCACAAAAAGACCTAGACTCTCTAAACGTGTGGTTCCAACGCAACCTTCTGACTATAAACATATCTAAGTCAAACTACATAATATTTGCATCAAAAAATAAAAACATTGAAAATCATACACCTTTAAATATAAATAATATTTCATTAAATAGAGTAGAGAAAGAAAAATATTTAGGCTTGTATTTAGATAGCAAATTAACCTGGCGTCCGCATATACAAAAAATTAAAGCTAAGATTACATCACTTATGGGAATGTTGCGTGGAATCGTTAGGCTATTACCGCTAAATGTCCGCCATACAATTTATAGCTCCTTAGTTAGACCACATTTTGATTATTTAATAGAACTGTGGGGCTCTGCGGCTAAAACCAACCTGTCAGTGCTACAAATTTCCCAAAATAAACTCCTAAAGGTACTTTTTAACTATGACTATTTGACACCTACAACTAGACTTTACAAAGAACTTAAAACAATGAAAATATCTCAAATTTTTAAATATTTTACTTGCATACTTATTCGAAAAATTTTAAATAAAGACATTCATACAAAAACAACTTTTACGAAAAAACCTCAATTACATAAAATGAGACTTAGAAAATGCAAAGACATAGACTTATACTCGCCACGAACAAACTACGGTAAAAGAACTATCATGTACGAAGGATCTAAAATGTATAATAATCTACCTAAAGACATAAAAGAATCGAAATCCCTTGCAACTTTTAAACGTCTGCTAAAAAATCATATCCTTAACCCGTAAAATATTAACCACGCTCACACGCATCGCGAGCCGCTTCCAGTTGTTCTTATTCCGGATCTATAGTAAAGTTGTTTTGCAGCAGAATTTGTCACCTCGAACAAACTTTGTGTGGATATGTTTAATAGAATACCCTCAATTTTGTGTATATTTTTAGTAATTATACTAGCTCACCGACCTATGTTAGATTAATATTAGTAAGTATCTCATGTAAGTGAATTCCATTCTTATGAGAAATAAAGATTCTTAAAACGTATACCAACATAATAAATGCGAAAGCAAATATCTGACAGTATTACACGCCAAAACGACTGAACCATTTATATTAAATTTGGTACACATAGTAGTCTAGAACATGAGAATGAACACAGGCTACTTTTGAAGTGTCTGCAGCACCTAACGAGGAACTCCAGTATTATAAGACAAATCACTATAAAAGTAAAGTATCAGCCTATATACTGTCCCACTGCAGGGCAAAGGCCTCCATCATAGAAATCATGTTATCACTACCATGATGGGATTAGGCTTAATCACCACGCTTGCCTAATGCAGATTGGTGATCACAAACCCGAGCTATGTTCGAAAAATTCGTAACATACTTTTGCTCGACCCGGGAATCGAACCCGGGACCCCGAGATCACGGCCTGGTACTTAAACCACTAGACCAACGGGGCGTTTTCATCATCACTATAGCGTCTGAGCAAAAGTTGATCAATACGTTGAGCAGTTTCTAATGACATGAAAAACAAGGGTCTGGAAAACCTGATGTGGAATTCCAGCAGCCCGTCCAATCTATAAGACATATTACTCTAGCGCCTTAGGAAAACTTGGACCTATTTGGTGATGAAATGGGGGATGAAGCCAGGCTTGGAAACAGGATTGCTGCCTAAAGTAACTATTTAACACGAATGAAGTC
>JABMDO010000994.1:0-25155 GCA_014851415.1 Cnaphalocrocis medinalis | reverse complement strand
GGTCACATAATTTGAAATGTCGAAACTAGGTAGCTATTGCATATAAAGCATAATTAGTTGAGATCGTCTTCCGCATCACTATTTTTGGGTGGTTAGGAGGTGGCAGATGACAGACTGATCAACTGATGGTAAGCGATTGCCACCGCCCATATATACCCGCACATCAGGAGTCACAAGTGCGCTGCTAACCTTTTAACTCTCTTTCGCCTCCCACCTATTGGGCCTCTGGTACCCTCACTCACTCGGCGAAACAGAGCATTGTTTATTGTAACGTCAGTGGAGTCACAGTCACAAGTTCGCTGCTAACCATTTCATACGCCAACCAAAGGTCGTGGGTTCGATCCCATTGTTCAACATTCGCGTGATGAACACTGGTGTTTGTTCAGATTCTGGTGTAATATTTACATACAATGGTATTACAAAATAGAAGTAACGTTTTGCGGCCAACAAGGCACAACCTCAGCATTTGCTACAGCAGCTAGAGGCTGCTGCGGCGCTGATTTTCAGGCTGAGCCTATGAGGGGGGTCGTTTGACAGCTTTGTATACTTTGATGTGTGGCTGTACGTGTGACTGGCTTCGGCGCATACGACGTATGTCACCTTAAAGAAAGTATCAAATAGAGTGGCTAAGCGCGTAGGGACAGATATCTATAGAACCCAGCCAAATGAAAAATGACTACAAAATGACGGATCGGTGTGACTGAAGATTACTTCAGTACGGTAGACTACGATTGCATTTGGTTGGTACGGTAGTAAAAATACGAACAAAAATCGCACTTAATTACTATGGGTTACTATGGCAACTAGCTTTGTTGGGCGCAATTCACAACTGAGTCCATAAAAAAGTGGAACTCTGACAAATACAAAAAAAACATGATTCTCTCTTTTACTTGCGATTTCTGTATATAGTTGTTCTGTTTACACGAATATTATTATTTGCGTGTCCTCTCTATTTGATACTTTCTCTAAGTACGTGTGACATGACTTCGGCGCATACGACGTATGTCACATTCAGACGACGAATGTGACATACGTAATGTCGCATAGATCCGATTTTCCGTAATTTTTGAATCAATCGCCTTAGATGTAATGACAGTGACAAACAACGTTTATTTTGACGTTTAATCTATCGCTCGCTTGGAATCATTCGCCTAGCAACGAGTCGGTGAAGTCGCTCGATGCGGAAGAGTGATTCAAAAATTCTGAATTTCGTATGTCGAATGAAAATAAGTAGAAATGGTGTACTCGCCTGTAGGCGAACGAATCAAAAATAGAGCTCCTGTAATGGTAGTTTAAGCTGTAAATAAATATCCGAGTTAATGGGGACCGGGACTCATTCGGATATTCAAATATTCGGATAATCGGAGTTTTTTAAAAAAATATTGCTATTGGAGAGAAAAAAATCTACGTTTTGACATTGCACTATTTTTTTATTGAATTAAATGAAAGAAACATGATATTTTCACGCCGGAACTTGTCTTAACTTGGCGTTGTGCCTACACTGACTTCGCGGAGGGAAGGACAATAGTGAGCGAACGCGCAAACACTGGCTTCGCGGGGGGAGGAATAATAGCGCACTTAGACTTTTTTTGGACAATTTTTTTTTCTGAAAGTGATTCGGATAATCGGCGATTCGGATAGTCGAAGTTCGGATAATTGGAGTTCTACCACAGAATACTTAATAGTACAAGGTACAGAAGACCCACTTCTAAAAACCGTTTATGGAAATAAAGACTCAGACTACTAAAATCTAACGTTGAAATTCCGACCGCCCAGCGTTCAATGTCTACCATTATTCATACCTAGAAGTGCGTTCTCTTTCTATCGCAAGCAACTGTCGCGCGTGCGTCGCCGCTCGTTCGTGATTTTCTACTAATTTTCCCCTCCGGAGGGGACGCCGCATGTACTTGCAAATTCGTAGGTACACGCGGAGTGGGACAGGCCTGGTTCTACTGTAAATGTATAAACTTGTGTGGCGCAGAGTCCCCGGCGTGTATGCAGTCGTTCCCTTCTGCGCTGTTCCCGCCGGGCGCCGTGCGGGTGTCGGCGCTGCTGGCGCGCGCCGGCGCCGAGCCCTTCGCGCTGCTGCGCCTCGACGACCACCAGCCCGTGTGGACGCTGCCCTCCGGTAACTACACTCAAAACTGGAATTCAAGACCAATAAATCTACGACAGATACGTCACTGTCAAATCTGTTAAAGTCACTTATGTCACGTTTTTAGGTTTCGCCAACCTTTTTGGCATTCTTTTTCTTATTATGCAGACTAAACTGTCAAGTTTCCATACATTGTCAAAATGTTGTAGGTAGATGCCAAATGTTATTAACACCTGAAGTGTTACAAGCGCAATACCATCTTTGAAAATAAAATTACGGATGGTTAAGTTTTTATTAAAGTGTCTTGTATTTAAATGAAAAAAAGTTAATAATATTATTTTTTTAAATTATAGAATCAAAATTACCAATAAATAAATTACATCAGCGAGTGATTTTAGAAAAAAGGGTTATACTATGGTACGATCATTTTATTGCAGTAGCAACATTGTGGTACCTTTTTTTTTCTCGAATTACAGTTTTGGGTATAGTATTTTCTTCCTACAAATCACAATAATTTTCATAATTGCTAAAAGTGGCCACTTTTCGCAATGAAGGTTTTTGCAATTAAAAAATCCGATAGATGGCGTAACTTTGACTACATTAGTTGTTTGTAGTAAGTTTTAATACAAATTTAACACTGACTCATACAAGAAGTGCTCTTAACATTTTTCTTATGTAATTAAATAAAAATATATTTTGTGTCAGGTCACATCGTGATCACGGACAGCGCGTTCGCGTGCGACAACCCCAGCTACTACGTCATCAACAGCGGCGTGGAGAGCCCGCGGCGGGTCATTTTCGACCCCCCAACGAAAACCGAACCAAAGGTTAGTAGTAGATCGAAAGTTGGCCTGACCGAAAGTTGGTGTATCGATATATTTGATCAGGCTGGGTGTATACAATAATTTGATCAAGTTGGCGGTATAGATGTTATTGACCACTGTGGCTGTTTCTAACTATTTGACAGTCTTAGATGTGGATATCTATTTGCTGCCAACTGTACATACAGCACTTGCACTCTGTTAGGGTACAGCAAAAATCGTTAAGGTGTTCTTTGATTGATTAATTTTGTAAGGGTAAAGGAATAGTACACCTGTGTTTCCGTTCATACTTGAACACTATGATATATCCCGCGCACGTAGCTGATCGTTAAGATTAGCCGCCGTAGCCGAATATCGGTTTTTTTTATGATATAGGTGGCAGACGAGCCGACGGTTCACCTGATGGTAAGCCATGCAACACCAGTGGTGTCACAAGTGCGCTGCTTACCTTTAATTTTGTAAGTTAGATTATGTTTCCCCCGCAGGCGGGCGCTGCGCCCCCCGCGTCGGACGCGGCGTCGGCGACGCCGCAGCCGCGGATCAAGGTGAAGGCCTTCGCCAAGATGCCGGCGGAAGGTACGTATAGACCTTGCATACACTTTAGGCAAGCAAGTCAAAATAAATATTTATTTGAATAGGCTAGTATATAGAACTTACAAATCATCATAAATTAAAAAATATTAAATTGTTTATTTTTTAGATAGTGTAAAATTTGTACATGTAATTGAATAGGATGTCGATAAGATAAGTATACTAACAATAAATAAATGTTATTCGATTCTACCTCCGGAATCGGAAAGTTAATTCTGACGAGTAAATCGGGCAAGAAACTCGCCGGATTTACTTGTGAGAAATCGAAATCGTATCTGATATGTCCCTACTTATACTCTGATTCATAATCATGTAAAGTAAACTGACAGATATCAATGTGTCATCCCCATACATTATCACTCAATTTGACACATGCAAAATGTCAAATGCATAGAAACTTGTCATTTTCATCTGTCAGTTTACTTTACATGATTATGAATCAAAGTATAAATAGTAGATACGATTTTTTTTATTGGGGCCCGTCGCAATGTTTTTTTTTCCTCATACCACGTCCATTACACAAAATGCATGTGTTGCGGTGCGGAATTGCAGGTGATTGTTAAAAGTCCGAAAGAGTGTAAATAAATGTTTATTGTAAACTAAGACACTAGTCACAATTTAAAGATAAGATCTACAAGTAAGGATTAATGTTAAATGTTTAAATGTTAATGAATGTTCGAATGCACCCGGTCGCGGCTGTTCCCAAAAATGCCCTGGTGAGCCGCCACGCGGCCACCTATGACTTACATCGGCGCACGCCTATGTACGTCATCAGTGTCTGGTTACTATGCACGGAACGTAACTACAAACGGCAGGGTTCCCCAAACGACCCGGGCAAATGGTTTGACCCCCGCATTTAGCTTTTAAGATTTGCGACACCCTTGCGAGTCCATAATGCGAACTTTATTATATTTAAGACATGTACCTACCATTATGATGCAATAAATATTATGATTATGATTATTGCGTACGCCAGAGCCGGCGGCCGCGCCGGAGGCCCTCGGCGCGAGCTTCGCTTCGGGCCTGGAGCTGGTGAGGGCGGAGGGCCGCCTGTTCCGCCGCCTCACGCTCGACCCGCCCATCTACGCCAGGGTACGTTCACAATCACAACTTAATTTGCAAAAATGAATTTGCAAGAATGTTACATTTGTATACAGTTTTTTGTGTTGGGTCTAGGTGTTCGTGGTTCCTTCGTTGTTTCTGGTTTCCATAGTACAAGGGAAAACCTTAGTTTGGGACCAGGACAATGTTTTCTCAATTTATTTATTTTAACTGTGGGAGAGCCATGCTTCGGCATGAATGGCCCGGGTCGACCGGAGTGATACCACTGCCTCACAGAAAACCGGCGTGAAGCAGCCCCTGTGCTGTGTTTCGCCGAGTAAGTGAGGGTATCAAAAACCCACCGGGGGGAAGGGGATAAAAGGTTGGCAGTGCACTTGATATTGGCGGCTAACGTGTATTTATGTATTGTGTACCTATGTATTGTACCTTGTATCCTTATATTAGTCGGCTGGGTGTATTTAATAGTCTGACCACTTTGGTGGTATCGATATTATTGGACATTTCTATTTGACAGTCTTGGATGTGGCTATCTAATTGCTAGTTAATAGTTATATTATTTTTGAAAATAGTCTTTCATATTACCTACCATAGTACCTTTAAAGATTTTGATGTGAAATTGATTGCCATAAAAATCTCAATAATATGAATCGCAAAAGCATAATTTTAATAATATTGTTTCCATGCGCGAAAAATCACGAGAATTAGGGGCAGAATTTTGGCTATTTTCTAGAATGATCTTTTACGTTTGTTACGGCTATCTGCCCTTGCATACGGAAATAGAGCTCAATGTGTAATGGGTAAAGTTTATTATTCCGTCGTGCACTGCGTCACATACGCAAAGTTGACAGAACCTACGCGTTGGGAATGAAAGGTATCGAAGGTTTGAAAAACATCGAGAATCGTCTGGAAGTCTCTCGAAGCCCTAGTAGCAATATGTCCGCAAAATTTCTAGAAACTCTCTGTCGACCTTTCGAGAGACAAGAATCTAGAAATTTCGATCACTTTCCATTCCTTCCAATAGAGTCGTGCTTGCGTACGAACCGGTGAGTAATTATTGTATGTTACGTAATGCGAGTGTCCCCGTGTTGGCGACCTACATCGTTGCAACCTTTTTGGCCACTGATTAAGTTTAAATTATAGTGTTCTTTATAAAACATACAACTCTTTATAAGAAACTAGCGGCCGCCCGCGACTCCGTCCGCGTGGAAAAGTAACTTTTTACCCCCCTTTCAACCTCTTACAACCCCCTTTTCGCAATAAAATGTAGCCTATGTCCTTTCTCAGGGTCTAGATTATTTGTATACCAAATTTCATTTAAATCCGTTGAGTAGTTTTGGCGTGAAAGAGTAGCAGACAGACAGAGTTACTTTCGCATTTATAATATTAGTATGGATACAACCCTTCATAAGAAATGTTTACAATAGTTATCGTCAGTTGTTGTAGCCCTCCCGTGCCAAATTATTCTGTATCATAATATGTAAGTTTTCATTATAAGCTTCCCCGTTGGTCTAGTGGTTTGAGTACCGGGCCGTGATCTTGGGGTCCCGGGTTCGATTCCCGGGTCGAGCAAAAGTATGTTTCGAATTTTTCGAACATAGCTCGGGTTTGTGATCACCAATTTGCATTAGGCAAGCGTGGTGATTAAGCCTAATCCCATCATAGTAGCGATAACTTGATTTCTATGATGGAGGCCTTTGCCCTGCAGTGGGACAGTGTATAGGCTGATACTTTACTTTTACATTATAAGCTTTTACTGTGGTGTGCTTGTGTCATTCAGATCCTCCTCCTATCATATTCTTCACCCCCGTGTCGCAGGTGTTGACGGGCGTGTCGAAGCGTGGCGCAAGCGGCCGCGCTGCTGCAGCAGGGCGCGTTGCTGCACGTGCTGCAGCCGCGCAGCAACTCGCTGCACGCGCTGCAGCAGCCGCGCCCGCGCCGCCTGCTCTGCGTCGACCGCGCCCGCCCGCCAGGCACATCGTGCGAGCGTGAGTACACACTGCATACAACCTGCAGCAGCCGCGCCGCGCAGCCGCCTCTGCGTCGACCGCGCCGCCGCCAGGCACATCGTGCGAGCGTGAGTACACACTGCATACAACCTGCAGCAGCCGCGCCCGCGCCGCCTGCTCTGCGTCGACCGCGCCGCCGCCAGGCACATCGTGCGAGCGTGAGTACACACTGCATACAACCTGCAGCAGCCGCGCCCGCGCCGCCTGCTCTGCGTCGACCGCGCCGCCGCCAGGCACATCGTGCGAGCGTGAGTACACACTGCATACACCTGCAGCAGCCGCGCCCGCGCCGCCTGCTCTGCGTCGACCGCGCCGCCGCCAGGCACATCGTGCGAGCGTGAGTACACACTGCATACAACCTGCAGCAGCCGCGCCCGCGCCGCCTGCTCTGCGTCGACCGCGCCGCCGCCAGGCACATCGTGCGAGCGTGAGTACACACTGCATACAACCTGCAGCAGCCGCGCCCGCGCCGCCTGCTCTGCGTCGACCGCGCCGCCGCCAGGCACATCGTGCGAGCGTGAGTCACTTCATACAAATGTATCCGTACACATTTACTCAAGGTCCAAACTGAAAACCAGCGCTGCAGTGGCTTCAATGAAGCAGCTGCAGCATATGCTAAGTTTGTACCTTATTGACCACCTATCTGTCTATATAATATGTAAGCACGTAATGTTTCTTTCTGTTTATGTTATAATTTTTCGATTAATTTCGAAAAATTTTTGAACGAATATTGATCAGAATGGTTGATAGAACACGTAGTTAAAGAGATGTAAATGTTCACAGATACAATTCCAAGTTTTTATATGCGAAATTAGTAGTTCAGAATGGTTGGTAGAAAACGTGGTTACTCGTATTAGGTGATATATGTTTAGATATACCCTGGTGGCTTATAACAAAAACATCCTGTATGAATGAGAATATAATATCTGTCTCAGTCAAACAAAAGTGCGTGGGGAAGAGAAGGGAATTCCGATTCGGTCCTAACATCCACATCAAATTGAGTGTGATTGGCTGTTTAAAAAATAAATTAGGCCCTCTGTTTAGAAGTCACATTGTTTTCTGTCTCCAATGTTATGATTGCCCACCACGGACGTATATATAGCTTTGACAAGGGTGGTGTCCCCCGTGCTCGGATTTAACAACGGCTGGACCCAGCGTGCGTTATTACATGTAGGTACGCATTCTTAAAGAACGTGAGGTTGATTTGCCGTCCCAGGGCTATCTACCGACCGACCTCTTAATTAAGTCGCCCTTGGCTATAGCCGATTCAACCTTATGTCAAACCAGGCCTCAATGGGGGGGGGGTCCGGACCGCCTGGACCCCCCCCCTAATATACATCCATTGCCCACCAACCACTAGTAAAAACTCCATGGAATAAAATGGTTGTGTATATACTCGTTACAGGTTCACGGAATATTACGCCCGCGCGGGCGACGCCGCCAGCGCGTGGAAGGTCGCGAGAGACCCCAACGCGGCGGGGAGCGACGCGCCGACCGGCTGAAGCGGTCGGGAGATATTATTGCAATAGGGTATTTGACTAATCTCGATATAGTAAAAAATATTGATACTTTACTAAAAGAACCAATAGCCAACATTTCCAGCTAACATATAATTTCAAGAGCTTTTGCAACACTTATCCATAGTAGTCCACACTATTCATATAAATGCGAAAATGTATGTCTATTACTACTCTACACAAAAACCACTAAACTGATTTCTGATAAGTACGAATATGTAGTTGACTAGTAATTAAATAAATCTACTATATAGCGGGCCGCACAAATAACGTCTGCGGGCCGCAGTTTGACGACCACGGGTCTAGCTTGTTTTGTGAGCATTCAAAGTTTCATGGGCAAGTCCAGTTATAAAGTATACAAATTTAAAAAGTAATATACCTATCATTGAACTACCCGTACATTTTACACCAACTTTTATTATGAAACCATTTACTTTACCACTTAAACGAAACATTTGATATAGTTACCAAACAAAATTTACTAGACGCGCATACAAGACACTAGCGTGTGACGTCACTTGCAAGTAGCCATTTGTATAGAGCGTTTTTGGGCTTGCCCAAAATATGTGCTCTTAAAGTTGTAATATCTTAGGTAATTCATATCAGAATCAAGTAATTCTTTCAACAATGTTTCTTAAATTAAGAGGTCTTTTGTTTAAACACATAAAAATTTAGTCAAATACCCTATTGATTAACAATTGAAATAGAAAAAATCTTTATTGAAGTTAGGTCCATATAGAACACTTATGAATGTCAAGACATAATATACCTAATCTAGCACTAGGTTCGGAACGTCGATTTCTACTGAGAAGACACCAGCAAGAAACTCAGTACTTTGTGTTAGTAATTGATTTTCAGAAAACCGTATTATATTTTATTACAAATAATACAGTTTTTCTGGTGTTAACATAATGTCGTTTATCAGAAAGTCCCTATTTTCTTATAACTTCTATATTGCATACAGATTTGAAGTATCAGCCTATATGTTACCGCCCTGCAGGGCAAAGGCCTCCATCGTAGAGATTTATTTACAGAATTTTATTTAATTATTTTGCTGTAAATATAGCTTTTTGTACATTTGTAAATATAAATTGTTATGCATGGGTTTATTGCAATTAGACGGTGGACAAAATAAAATATCTCGTCCATCCGACTAATAAAATTAAATGCAAATATTTTGCAAATATCTTATTAGTTAATAAATCACCTAATAGGGAACTATCTTAAAGTTTAAGGAAGCCTTCTTGAAAGGGTTTCTCCAATGGACCCAGGTGAGAACGTTAATATCAAACACATCCACAAATCCGTTGCAAAATTATCTAAGCACCCAAAGTAGTCAAAATATATCGGCAAATTTTACTCTATTACTTTTAAATTCTATACAAATAAAGCTTGGTTTTGAGAGCAAAAGCATTTTTGGTAAAGTCGAATTAATAATGAATTGGTTCAACGAATTACATTTTATTTTAAATGTCAATATACTTTGGCGCTTTGGTGGCTAATATATTTTTGACTCTAACTGACCTTTCACAGTAAATATCATGTGTCGTTCTAACCAATTAGAATGATAATATCTTTAAACCATTTCAACCATTTACCGACGGTCATTATATGAATACTTTTTTTTTATTAATTAAAATTATTGTCAATGAGGCTCAAGGTATGTTTATTCTCATTAATCAAGGTTAATATGAAAGTTCATATACTTATTTGAGAAGCAAACATAATATTTTAGATAGTATCTTAGCTTAGACTTTGTAAACTGTTTAGATTTAGAAATTAACTAAGAATATAAAAGAGGTTGATCTGAAAACTATTGTGTAAATAAAAATAGGTAAGTGAATATTGTATTTTGTATTTAAGCGGTCTGTTAAAGCCGTTACGTCATATTAGTTGTTTATGTAGAAAAATATAACTATTACTTTTAAATTCTATACAAATAAAGCTTGGTTTTGAGAGCAAAAGCATTTTTGGTAAAGTAGAATTAATAATGAATTGGTTCAACGAATTACATTTTATTTTGAATGTCAATATACTTTGGCGCTTTGGTGGCTAATATATTTTGACTCTAACTGACCTTTCACAGTAAATATCATGTGTCGTTCTAACCAATTAGAATGATAATATCTTTAAACCATTTCAACCATTTACCTACGGTCATTATATGAATACTTTTTTTTATTAATTAAAATGATTGTCAATGAGGCTCAAGGTATGTTTATTCTCATTAAGCAAGGTTAATATGAAAGTTCATATACTTATTTGAGAAGCAAACATAATATTTTAGATAGTATCTTAGCTTAGACTTTGTAAACTGTTTAGATTTAGAAATTAACTAAGAATATAAAAGAGGTTGATCTGAAAACTATTGTGTAATAAAAATAGGTAAGTGAATATTGTATTTTGTATTTAAGCGGTCTGTTAAAGCCGTTACGTCATATTAGTTGTTTATGTAGAAAAATATAACTATTACTTTTAAATTCTATACAAATAAAGCTTGGTTTTGAGAGCAAAAGCATTTTTGGTAAAGTAGAATTAATAATGAATTGGTTCAACGAATTACATTTTATTTTAAATGTCAATATACTTTGGCGCTTTGGTGGCTAATATATTTTGACTCTAACTGACCTTTCACAGTAAATATCATGTGTCGTTCTAACCAATTAGAATGATAATATCTTTAAACCATTTCAACCATTTACCTACGGTCATTATATGAATACTTTTTTTTATTAATTAAAATGATTGTCAATGAGGCTCAAGGTATGTTTATTCTCATTAAGCAAGGTTAATATGAAAGTTCATATGAGAAGCAAACATAATATTTTAGATAGTATCTTAGCTTAGACTTTGTAAACTGTTTAGATTTAGAAACTAAGAATATAAAAAAGGTTGATCTGAAAACTATTGTGTAAATAAAAATAGGTAAGTGAATATTGTATTTTGTATTTAAGCGGTCTGTTAAAGCCGTTACGTCATATTAGTTGTTTATGTAGAAAAATATAACTATTACTTTTAAATTCTATACAAATAAATCCTTGATTTTTGAGAGCAAAAGCATTTTGGCTAAAGTCGAATTAATAATGAATTGGTTCACGAATTACATTTTATTTTTGAATGTCAATATACTTTGGCGCTTTTGTGCTAATATATTTTTGACTCTAACTGCCCTTTCACAGTAATCTCATGTGGTCGTTCTAACCAATTATGAATGATAATATCTTTAAACCATTTTCAACCATTACCTCACGGTCATTATCATTGTAATACTTTTTTTTTTATTAATTTAAAATTATTGTCAATGAGCTCAGGTATGATTTATTCTCATTAATCAAGGTTAATATGAAAGTTTCATATACTTATTTGAGAAAGAACAAATACATACATACATAACATATTTTAGATAGTATCTTAGCTTAGACTTTGTAAACTGTTTAGATTTAGAAATTAACTAATAATATAAAAGAGGTTGATCTGAAAACTATTGTGTAAATAAAAATAGGTAAGTGAATATTGTATTTTGTATTTAAGCGGTCTGTTAAAGCCGTTACGTCATATTAGTTGTTTATGTAGAAAAATATAACTATTACTTTTAAAGTATTATCGATTTATTACTATGACGATTAAGTATAGTGCGACAAGGCAGTTTTAAGATTGGTTAGACAAAGAGGCACTGGATTTTTTTTAAAGATATATCGTGTGTCACTTTTGTTTCGATTTGCCACCGGCCAAAATAGTCTTGTTTCGCTATAAGCCGTGTCATATGATAGTTTATATAAGTGTATATTTAAATAGAAAAATATAGTAGGTAGGTATGTAAATTTTAGTTGCAAAACGTCTGTATGTTAAGTTGATATAAGGACGATAATGTGAATAGATGAAAAGTTGTATTCTTTTGTCTCAAGTGAACGCCTAAGCCCGCGTTGCTGGGAGGAGGGACAATTTTTCATTCGGCCTCCATCAATTTTCAAGACGTTTTTTCTTCAAAATCTTGTTTATATTTAGGAATATTAGTTGCAACCAAAGTTTACGATAGTTATCATTTAATATTTTTTTTAGTTGTTAATTTATGTTAGCCTTTCTTTATTTGGACAATTTGTCCAAAACTAAAAATGTCCTACGAATATTATTTACATAATGTTTACATTAACATTTTATGATCTTTATATGAATGTACCCTCTGTATATGAGAACATAACTGTACACATAAAAATAAGTGTCAAATTAAATGTTTTCAATGGACTTCCTCTCGTCTTATTTTTTATCCCTTTAATAGTTGTGATGTTATGACACTCCACAGGTAATGCAATCGACTGAAAGACAGCAGACACAATGGAAAATCAAAGGTTTTATGCCTTTTAAAAGGCTTTTGGGTCTACGACGTTAATTTAAAACACGTTGGGTTCAATGAACAGGCAAGCGCCGTACATCAGTAGAAATCAATATAAAATTTTGTTGCATTCCATATCAATTGTGTAAAATAAGTTCACTCTAAGTTCATTTCAAGCAATCCAGTCGCGCGTTCTCGCTTTAAACCATCTATTCATTTAATTAAAATAAACAAGTTTAGAATAAAAGTTTTCGAACATTACAAACATTTCCTCTAGTATTTAGAATACCCTTCAAGTACTACGGCATCCCCGTACATTTGAAACCTGAAGGCCTACAACGAAAAAGAATTCATGACCTAATATGAATCCCCATCCCTTTTACACGCGCTGTGTGCATTTTTTGACAGATATATTATCGTTCGTTATGGAAAGTCTCGTTTGTCCGCACTTTGATAGATTATTGTAGCTGTCCGTAATTTTCAATTTCATACAGAAAAGTCTCTCACTTGGCTCCAACCGATACTGCCTTAAAAACTGGGAACCAGACCACGAATATTATTTGTATTTATTTTATTTTATTTATTATTGTTCACACAAAACAAATTACAACCGTTACAGAGATATGGTAGGAAATTAGGAAATAAAAACCAAAGTCAATAAATAATACAAGTTTATTATAAATGTACAGAGGGCGCCGCTACCGCGGCTTTCGCTTTATACAAATCCAAACGCTTTAACGAACTAAAGTAGAAAAATTATACAAGAACTATAAGTATAATATAAATTTTGAATAAATTAGCCAGTCTCTTTAGCGCCTGCGCGTCTACTTAAACATAGAAAATTTTTGGGTTATTCTATAGGGTAAAAGACGAAACCAGAGGCATCAAACCTTTTAATTATGCGAACAGACCTTTAAGTAAGGAATAATCCATACTCAAAGGAACAGACAGAATTTAATTCCCATACATTTTAACATTACTCATCTGTCAAAACGAGCAAAAATGTATGGGAATGAAACATTGACGTACTGCAGTTTAGTTCGTATAATTAAAAATCTAGAGTTTAGGGTGAATGAGCGATTTTTTTTTCAAAGAAGGTGGGAAATAGAGAACCTAAAAAAATCTAGTAAAAGGATGATTTTAAGGCACCTCCCGCAATACAAGTTGATACAACTATGCGAATGACATTGTGTGAAATACATATACCATACAGAAATGAATTTAACCAAAAAATTACTTACAAAATTTTATATTAAATCAATTTGTGCATGATACAATATGCTGCTTTAGCGCCAAAAGTATTATAGCTTTTAAATTGGTCAAAATGATCTTTGCAATTTAAGTAGAAATAACTTTATTAAATTCTAGGAAGTCAATTTTAATTATCATAAAGTATTCAAATTGTCAAAAGATTTTCTTAAATCATAAGATATTTTGACCATTTTGGTTGCTTACATTATTTTGGCACTGTCTGAGTATCTATATAATCACGTGTTTTACTTAATTCCTCGCTCACCCACAGCGCAGGCGCTCAAAAATTAATTTACAAAATAACACAGTAAATCATTAAATCAGTCTAATTGTTTCGCTTAACAACTAAATGGGCAATGAAATGACAGAATACAATTCACGTATAAACGATACACATCACTTTGTGAACGACATTTTGGTTTAAAATGGAGGAGTAAATATAGTTAGTAGACAATGAGTCTAATAAAACAAGTAGATCAACTAGGAATAAGCGCGAAGACTTAAAAAAGTACATAATTATCTGCACTTACTACTTAGTTGTAACGCTGTCGAAACGTTAAGCAGTAAATGCTAATATGTACGTACTTTGTTTAAATTCATCGCGGTTAATCCTTGTCCACTTCTTAATGTTTTGATATTTCTTGTATCTTGTAATGCTTTCTTTAAATTTAATCCAAAATGGCGGCCGCAAAACGCGCAGAAACATTCTGCAGACATGAAGAAACTACAGGACGCACGAATGGAAGTAAATGCAGGAAGATTCACGTCGATGGAGACTTAGCGATATCGCGGAGTTTACATTGTTTCATTAATTCATTAAATGAAAGATAAAGTTGAAATAATATAATGGAGTACTTGTTTCTCGAAATAAAATTATAACCAGCAATTCCAATAAATAAATTGTGTAATTTTCGTTTCAGTACCAAGTTTTGACTACTTTAAATAGTTAGATATTTTTAAAATAGGAGGAACTTTTTGAAACTCTTAAAACGACTATCCTTTTACACAAAGAAATGCTATTATAATTTGGTACTAACGGACAAGGGCATGTGAAATGAACAGCGATAAAGATTCAGTTTGAACGTTGTCAGAGACTGCACGACTCAAAGTAAATAATGCAACGTTTTAGTCAATATTCAAATTCGGGGAATGACGAAACTTATTCCTTATATACCAAACAATGTAAAGTCCGTGTAGATATTATAAAAAAAAATATCCGTCACAGATTGATCTTCAACCAAAAAGCACAACTGTGAAAATCCCGCAAGATGAATTTTTATTGGAGGTCCAACTTCAGCAGCATTGGCTAGTTCGTACAGGTGAAGTTATCATGTCAAAACTAACATTTAAGCTGGACCTCCGTTCTGCAGGTTTTCCATACTTTGATTGCAGAAATCCATTGTTTTAATAATTTTCATTACATTTCCAGCCAGCGTTTTCTTTTCGTTCCACATGGTTTAGATAAGAAATTCTCTAAATCTGGCCCTTAAAAAGGTCATCGCCAAAATCATTAAGTTTTGATTTTTTAAGTACAAACACACAAAAGGTACATAATTCAGTTGGGCAGTTAGGGTGATCAATCCGCGACTGATACGCAAAACATTTAGTAGGAAATACAACAATAAGAAATACATTCTCTAAGAAACTCCGTGTGCTTACGATCTACGTGACATTCGAGCGCAGTCCGCGTTGGTCTCGCTTAAAATACCTCACGGGCAAAGTCCGCTGGGCAAGGTGAGATACATGGGCAATGTTGACATAGTACGTATCTAGATCTAGAAGATACAAGTACTACATTATAAACGCCCACATTAATGATAATTTTGTGCAATTTTTGTGACTGCGTACTATTGAGTTTCTGAGAGCTAAACTTTCCTCGCAAAAAACTTAAACAAAAGTTCTGTTTTAACGAAAAAGATTCCATATGGGAGTAAAGTCTTATTGCTCATATGTATATCTAGTTTGAAATCCAGCTAATAATGTTATGCTGTCCACAATAACGTTTTAATATCCACAATTTCCAACACTGTTCGAAATCAACATTGCCCGAGCAATTTCGGCAAAAACCAACGAACTTTGTCCGTGACTCATTAACTACTTACAACAAAGTAAAGTACAATACAAATGTATTAAACAGGATCTATGTACAGGGCACTTCGAGTCGAAAATGCAAACTTTAGGATCGAGATATAACAGCGTAGACTTGAATATAGACTGTCTACATGTTTATGTCGCACTTTCAAGACATTTGCCTCTGATTCAGAAGCCTCTTCAAAACTGAAACCCCGAATACCAAAAAACTTTTCGAGTTTGGAAACTACTCCAGAACTATATTCTATTGAATATGTGATAAGCGGCAGTACATGGCACACCTGTTGTTAAGCTGTAGCCTCCGTCCATGGATGTGGACACTCACACTTATGTGCGCACATCACATCATTTAATGTTGCGCAAAGTTAAAAAATCATTAAGAATTCGAAGGAATGTCAATCTTCAAACAACGACAACCGTCGTTTTCTTTCGTGAGACAAGTAAAGAGGAAGAACCAGTCTCTGAATCATGGGCAATAATTACATGTGTCAAAAATATTTCAGCATTCAAAGCCGTTAATATTTTGACTGATTAGGAGTGTTCAGATATTTTTGACACTTGAACACTGGACATTATATGGCACTTAAGAATATTTCGTGAACAAGGTATAAAATGAAGGCTTCGCAAACCACATTTCTTAAAATAAAAACTTATCTGTGACCATACCATGAGTTTGAAATACTGTCCTCGCTATCGAAAACTATCGCTTTGTCTCTTTCATTGTGATGCATTTGAAAGAGACAGAGCAATAGTTTACGTTATGTCAGTTTTAAATGTCAACTCATGGTAGCGCTACTGAACATTAAGATTTTAGATATTTAAGCAATTCCTTGTCAACATTTATGAAAAGTGATAATCATAAACATCTACACACTTGACTGCTTAAAAAATTATGATCACTATTAATTCAAAAATAATATCTATAGAAGAATTTTAGAAATGGATAAATAAATTAATAATTAGAGTAATCTTGCGATTGATATTATATAAAACTTTTGAGATCATTTTAAATGGTCACTGTAAATCGGAGCGAAATATTATTTTAGAAATAATTATAATTAATTGCCTAATAAAAAATGCAATGCACTGTACAAAGTAGGTAATCATCTTAAAAATTATTGAATAACTTTATTCAAGTCCACGCATCGTAATAAGGTTTAAAAAAGTCAATAATATTCGATATCAACCCTTACGACGTACGTGTTAAGGTACAAAATATTTACAAAGTGCAGTATACTTGTCCTATGCTATTAATAATCATACCGAAAGATATATTACAAAAAAAAGAGAGATTTTGCGGTGTTTCCAACAGTTTATAATAGATTAGGACTTATAACTATTGTATTTCACTATCTGTTAGCTCAAATCTTTTAATATTGAGCTTGTTTTTAGAAAATACACACATTAAATGACACCTATCTATTTTCATTGTCTATTTCAAAAATATTAAATGTAAACCTATTTTACACTTACGTCAAACTTCTGGAAACAGCGCAATCTCGTGAACCGTTGAGCGCAAAATGTTCAAAAACTTGCTGTATGTCTGTACAAACATTAGGAATAGTATCAAAACTTTACGCGTCTTCACTAGCTGCGCTCTGCGGCTTTGCTCATGTCAAATAATGAGAGAAAATATTTTCATTCATTTCATTATAGGCCATGCTAAACCTAGATTTTTAAGACTTACTCGTATTGTATTACGAAAATGTAGTCTTTTAAATATTTTACACCGTCACGTTGCAGCAATCGCTATATTTTTTGCGAGAGTTTAAGTATGAGTGCCAATATTATTTGCACATCTAATAACTCATAAATATGTACACATTTCTGATCTTTTAAATAGGAACAAGACCTTTTAAATATTTTTCCTCATTATTCGATAGCTTGAGATTAAGATCTGGCCAATGCGAAGTGGCAAGGAATCGACTTATGAAAGGAGTAACGATTTTGACAAACGTAATTTTTTAACCGCATACTCTACCCGACATTGAATTCGTATCACAAGAATATAATTTATGAATTGAATCCTTATGATAATTATAATTTACTCACATTTATTTGAAAAGTAGAGTAAAATACGTAAGGAAAAATCACGTTACAACATTAAGAGCAGTCCCTTATACCCCCGTGGTCCAGATCTCATTTACAAAACCTAACTAAACTACCTGAGGACTATGTGACTAGCTTTACATATACATGTACACTCGCCCGACCTTCCCAGCTACAAATTAAATATAAACACGCACGTCAAAAATATGTGTACTGTTAATGTGCTCAGAAATATGTGCACATTGCATTACTTAATTTACAGGATATATTTTAAATACCCTTATAGGTAATATCGTTCATTATGGAAAAATACATTCCTTTATATCCTAAAAGACATAATTTTTAGACGGAGTAAGTTAAATATTATTTTTTTAAACTTAAGTCGCCATAATATAATTGAGTAAAATTCTTGTACACATTTTTTTGACTGCATTAGTCTATAATGTAATTAAATAACATTATTTCGTAAAAATCGGCATTTTTCATTGATATCACTTCGATGTCCAAAATTTTGTGACTAAAATATTTATAAATTAAGTAATTGTCATTCATCTTGAGTAGAATTAGAATATATAGTAATATTTTGCTATAAACACTTAAATGCAGTCTTGAGCTTTGAAATTGAGCATAATAAGTAGTTTGTCCACTCGAAACTAAAATAATTTTTATAAACATGTTGCACTGATGAAAATCGCAAAATTAATTATTTGTTCTCCCAACCATTTTTCAAACAATTGTTCAACGACTTTTCAAAATACATTGAAAAATTTTCGACTCTCCATACAAAATGAACAAGTCACATGACCGACTTTGTATTAAAAGTTGTACTTTTGTGAAGCTTTATAGTGGTACCTAATATAAAAATTCCGTGTGCAATTTAGTCGGTTATATCTTTTTGTTTAATTTAAATCAATCATAAAAAAAAGTAAAAGAAATACTTTGAAATATTTGAGTTTCGAGCGAAGTAATTAAATGATTTGATGTTCAAGTTGATGAAATGAAAGTAACTTAAATTAATTTTAAGGAAGGCGACGCGACTTCCTTCGCCGTTCAGTTAAATCCGTGATAGCTTTGATTCGACTGGCCGCCACTAGTGTTGTATCTATAGTGTACTTCAAAAATAACTATAATATCGATAGTATGGGTTGAAACTATTTTATCAACACCATTTCCATAATTAAAGTCTGTTTTTCATTACTAGGAACTATAAATAGGTATTATATTATCGTTATTTTGATATTTTTCGAGGTCATAGATAGAACCGATCATAACAGCTCAGATATCGATAGTCCTGATTGTTACAACACTAGTTGCTCACCAGTCAGACGCCACAACACGTCAGAATTTTTGTAGATCTATACTTTTGAGCTAAAAATCAGTCGTATGACAATTTGTCTAATCCGAGCAGGAGAGGCTAAACCCACTTAAGCAGTTCTTTTCAATAAGAGTTCAGACGATTGTCTCCTTTAACAGTATGGAACTAGCAGTGTAACTGAGACGTAACTCACGCAAGTATATTAGTCTCGTTCTCTCGTACACGATAAGACAGACGTCTCTCTTGTACAGCAGTGAAATTATATATGTAAATCTATCTACTACCTTCATCTCTTTCAGTCCTACGTGTTCAGGCAGTGGCGTCTCATCTACACCGAGCTAACTGCTAGCCCAATAACTGTTGAACATGTTTGTCTCGTTCTCTCATACATCGCACCTTTGGTACAACAAGGGCACAATTGTCAAAAATTGCATAAATGAGTTTAGTATGCAGAAATGCTTATATCGCTATTAGCGATAAGGCCGCCGATATTTTATTTGTAAATTACGATTAGCATTAAGTTCTGTAATATGTTGTGCAATAAAAAGTATCTATCTATCTTTGCTTGAAAAAAATGCATACCTACATAACTTATTTATGCAATTTTTGATAAATTATGCCCTTTGGTAGAAACCAAATGTTCGAATGTGATAAGAGACAACACGGAACCAGCAATGCATCTATATAGACGCAACTCATACACGTATATCTGTCTCGTTTCCCCTCAACAGGTCAGACGATGGTCTCCCTATAGAACGAGTATCTCTAGCAATGTTTCTGTTATAGACGCAACTCACACACATATCTTCGTCTTGTTTCCGCAGTAGATCAGACGGAGGTCTCCCTCTGTTATAGACGCAACTCACACACATATCGTTGTCTCGTTTCCTCGCAGCAGGTCAGACGGTGGTCTCCCTGTCTTCCCTGTCTGGCGGCAGGTGTCGCTAGCAGTGGAACTGGTGCTGTGTTATGGCGGAGAGGTCCTTCATGAGCCCCTCGAGGTTCTGCATCTCTCTCTGCAGCCGCTCGGTGGAGCGGGACGGCGTCAGCGGCTCCAGCTCCGAACTGCAGTGCGGGACAGCGCCGCCTGCCGGACAAACACATGCACTAATGAAGTTCACAATTTTAGTAAGTCAACAGCATTAATAACTTGGTAACCCCATATAAATATATGAGATCACCAAGTTATATTTGCTGTTGTTGTTACTATCACTTCTAGATGCGGCGGCGCGGTATTAGTCTTAAAATTGATCTGCCATGGTTAATCTTAGACAAGCGATAGTAATAACAACAGCAAACATAACTTGGTAATCCCATATAAATATATGGGATTACCAAGTTATTTATGCTGTTGGCAATTCTGAACTGAATTTTAATAAAATATTCGAAATTGATTTACTTTGAATGATTGAACTTTGATATTTGAAAAGAGTGACTACTGGGTTTCATACTGGTGGAAAGTGACCGATCTAGCAGTAGATTATTATGTGTAATAATTTTGATATTCGTGTTTTGCTGTCCCTAGATCACGGCCCATACTTAAACGTGCTTAAACCACGAGAACATCGGGGCGGCCTAACATTTACTAAATGATATGAAAAGGAATTAGTACCTAGCCTAAAGGAATTAGTAGGTATGTTCTAAAGTTGTGAATTTTATGCTATAAAGTATATCTATCTATAACATTTGGGCCACACTTACCCAGCTGCAATCGGTTCGGTATGTGTCCTGGCGAGGAGCTGGCACTCTTCTTGTACGGGGACGTTTCACGCGCGCTGCCCGCTGGAATCAAGAGGTACGTCGATTATAGTCAAAAATATGTATACAGTAATAATATCAAAATTATATGCACATTTTGGTTTAAGTTATGTGTATTTTTATTACTGGTTACAATACAATAAATATTAATTCATTTTATTTTTATTTTTAAGGAAAACTTAGGTACAGCTTACAATACTATGTGCAACTCAAGTAAAGCTATAAAGTAAAAGGTTCCACATACGGCTGAAAAAATATAACAATTGTAGTACTTATTAAAGTTACGAGAACGCTTTGAATGATACGTGAACCACCACCTAAGAAATGTGTACCACCACCAGACGGCACCACATTAGAATAGAATAGAAATCATTTATTTCAGGTCATACAAAGTCATATAATTACATTATTACTTAATTAATATTTATTATTCGTATCATATTTGTTATAGGTACATTATTACATTATTCAAACGAGGGTTTTTGCAAATGATAAATCCGATAGATGGCGTTACGTTGACCTCAGGTCCAACTTTGACGATATTGGTTGTTTCATAACATAACTTCATAATTTTTACATGATACGTCAAATGTAACCAATCCACTCGTTGTTCGAATCCGAATCCGGTCTTCATCGCACGCTTGGTGCGGTTCGGGCGTACGGGGTAAGCCCGAACCCGGGCTGCTTCTCGTGCCATCTTGTGGCACGGTGTCGTGCTTCAGGAGAGGAGGCCTCCCGACAAGGCGCTGCTGGGGCGGTCGACCCCGAAGGGCCTGCCTGCTGCTCGGTCGCACTCATCTGTCTTCGTTGTTGGACGACGCCAAGGTAACGCCATCTATCGGATTATGCATTTGCAAAAACCCTCTTTACATACATTATAAGAAAAAAAAATCGAATCTTCTCACCTCTGGAATGCGCCGGCGTGGAATGATCAGACGCATTATCTAGGAAGCTGTGCATCCCGCGCGCGTGCCGCTGCAGCGAGCCGCCCGGGCCCGCCGCGCCGCCGCCCGCGCTCATGCCCGGCAGCGTGCCCGACATGCCCCCATGCCCGGCAGCGCCATGCCCGACATGGAGGACATGCCCGACATGGCCGGCAGCCCGGGGCCCGGCATGGCCGCGTCGCTGCTGAGCGAGTCGCGGCTGGAATTGAGTAGAGTGAGATGAGAAAAACATGAAGAGATTCATCTCTTTCTTCTGTCATAGATCTAGTCATAGATCTGGTCCAGAGACGCGTTTCACTCGCGCGTTTTACACGCGATTTGCTATCCATTGCCTTTTTAATATGCTTGGATTTGTTCAACACGTAACACAAAACGTAAACAAACAGCAATGAACCTACAGAATGCCCGGGTAACACGCGGCGAGTAAACATTGTCTCTGGACCAGTTCTTATTAGTCTCGGTCAAACAGTAGTATCACAGAGTAACTTATAATTAATGAGTAGGTATAAGTTAGGTATATATTTGGGAGTCCCTTGGTTCAAAACTGATGCTGTCAAAAGTGCCAGCATTGTTTTTAAACCTATAAAGCAGTGTGACCAAGGGTGACTTTAGTTTTGTAAATGAAACAATATTCATAAAATAAAGTAATATTAAATACGCCTGGACACATAGTATCGTTTAGTTATTTTAATAGCGAAGAACTCATAAGTCATAAAATGTCACGAATAAGCCAGATGCGTGCATCTTGTATGATTGTGTAAGTCACTCACTGTGTATAATGCCCCAGCGGCTCGTAGGCCACGTAGTGCCCTCGCTCGCGCGCCGCGCAGGCGTAGATGTCGGAGCCCGTGGACGTGGGGGCCGAGCCCCCGGGCGCCGCGCACGCCGCGCCCAGCGGACACGCGCCCGACCCGCCTGACACGACACGACATTATGACACTTACATATAAATTAATTAAATACTTTATACAAAGTGTATCTGTAAACATTTACATCCCTTTAACCACGTGCTCTATCAACCATTCTGAACAACAATAATTTGTTCAACCACTTTTCCAAATTCTTCAAAAAAATTTTCGACCCCCCATACAAAATGACCAAGTCACGTGACTGACTTTGTATGGAAAGATGAAATTTTTTTATGCGAATTTTAAAAAATCATAGAACTAATGTTGTTCAGAACTGGTTTGGTAGAACACGTGGTTAAAGGGATGTAAATGTTCACAGATGCACCCTGATAAATTAATTAAATACTTTATATAAACAGGACTAAACGTAAGGAAATTTAAAATATAAGTTCACTATACTCTGATTTTTAATCATGTGGAGTAAACTGACAGATGTCAATGTGTCATCCTCATACATTAATAGTTGTCAAATTGACTATTAATGTACGGGGATGACACATTGACAGATGCAAAATGTCAAAATGCATAGAAACTTGTCATTTACATATGTCAGTTTACTCCACATGATTAAAAATCTGAGTATAGCTTGTTACCCGTGACATTGTCCGCCGAATAGTATCTTTCGGTAGCATTTTTAATGTTCACCACCCTTTTTACCCCTTACAACCCCTTTTTCGCGATAAAAAGTAGCCAATGTTCTTTCTCAGGGTCTAAACCACCTGTATACCAAATTTCATTAAAATCCGTTCAGTAGTTTTGGCGTGAAAGAGTAACAGACAGACAGACAAGAGTTACTTTCACATTTATAATGTTAGTCAGGAAGGATTCTAACACTAACTGCTTGACGTTTCGACTGCGATACAACAGTCGACAAATCTTTTATTGCAATTATGTTGTAAAAAAGAGTTGTTGAAAAAAAAATTTATTCAAAATGAATTTACTCACATGGAGCCGGCGGCGGGTGCGCAGGGTGCGTAGGGTGCGCAGGGTGCGAGGGGTGTGTAGGGTGGGCAGGGTGCGGCGGGTGCAGCGACGCCAGCGACGACTGCGGCGACACCAGCCCCCCGCCCGACACGCCCGACAGCAGCGGCGTGCTCTGAACACCCAAGACACCTAATAGTTACTCAATGTAATAAGTACGAGTAGTTTTTACACTGATTACAAAATAATTCATAGCCCTCATGAGTTACGTCTAAGAGACACAGAGGCGACATCTAAGAGACAGTGGTAGTAACTAAACTGTCCTGTCCTGTCCACTGAAAGCGGAATGAAAATCCGCAACTATTTGGAGGTTTGCCGGATCGTTGTTAGGTTGTTCAAAATAGTTTCTTGCAAGTCACATTACATCAAGATGTTACAAATAAATAAATTTGATTACCTGGGGCGAAATATGCATCACGTGTGACTAGTTAGGTAATATAATAATAATATGATTCAATGAGAGTAATCTAGGTAGATCTCTACAGGGCTATATACTGACACTCCTGACGTCATACTCGTCTATCACATACGTGGTCAGGAGGCCAATTTTCGGATTTCGCCTTCTATGTCGAGTCGACTTCTAAAATGCAGAACCAATAGGAGAACACAGATTACAGTCGACATTCCTTATCTCGTTCTCCTATTGGTCTATGCGTTTCAATAATTCGACTCGACATAGAAGACGAAAACCGAGAATCGGCCTCCAGATCTGCTGACACAGCGCACGTGATAGATATAACAGTAGCCTGCAGAGATAAGAATTCTGTGTGTGTGTGAATAACCGCCACAATTCCGGTCTGCTCCGGGGCCAAGTGGAATGTGCGGGTAGTGTGTGGTACCTGGTCGGGCGCGTGGTGCCGCGGGTGCGCGCGCGCTCGCACGTGGACGTGCAGCCCACGCCCACGCCCACGCCCATGCCCGTCAATCGCTGCAACACAACGACAACAACATCAACACTACAGCGACTTTACCTTGGCTTTTCTTGAACATATTCATAAATAAATTTACCCAACGTATACATTCACCTGACTCCGTACTAAGTAGCTCAAGCACTTGTGTTACAGATATCAGACAACAGAGGATCACTTATACCTAGACACTGAACAGACACAAATATTCATCATACAAATATTTGTCCAGGGTGGGAATCGAACCCACGACCTTGGCGAATGAGGCGGGTCAATACCAAATGCACCATCCGGCCAGTCTAAGTAATATATATATCTTCTATTTTATTTTTCTTATGAATACCTCAAAATTAAGTTCTACTGAGTTTCTTGCTGATCATCTCGTAGAAATTGACCTTCCGAATCAGTAGTAGATATGACATTCATAAATGTTCTGTAAGGACTTAAATTGAATAAAGAGATTTTGATTTGATTTGATTTGATTGATTCAGGTCTTACATCGTCTGGAGCCAGTCGTTCTCTATCTCA
>JABMDO010000993.1:0-22260 GCA_014851415.1 Cnaphalocrocis medinalis | reverse complement strand
TCGTTCCCCTATTGGTCTATGCGTTTCATGAATTCGACTTGACATAGAAGGCGAAACCCGAGAATTGGCCTCCAGATCTGCTGACACAGCGCACGTGATAGAGATAACAGCCTGCAGAGATAAGAATTCTGTGTGTGTAAGTAACCGCCACAGGCGGGTTCCGGTCTGCTCCGGGGGCCAAGTGGAATGTCGGGTAGTGTGGTGGTACCTGGTCGGGCGCGTGGTGTCGCGGGTGCGCGCGGCGCTCGCACGTGGACGTGCAGCCCACGCCCACGCCCACGCCCATGCCCGTCATCGCTGCAACACAACGACAACAACATTAACATCAACATACAACAACATCAACACTACAGCGACTTTACCTTGGCATTTTCTTGAACATATTCATAAATAAATTTACCCAACGTATACATTCACCTGACTCCGTACTAAGTAGCTCAAGCACTTGTATTACAGATATCAGACAACAGAGGATCACTTATACCTAGACACTGAACAAACACAAATATTCATCAAACGAATATTTGTCCAGGTGGGGATCGAACCCACGACCTTTGGCGAATGAGGCGGGGTCAATACCAAATGCACCATCCGGCCAGTCTAAGTAAGTAATATATATCTCTATTTTATTTTTCTTATGAATACCTCAAAATTAAGTTCTACTGAGTTTCTTGCTGATCATCTCGTAGAAATTGACCTTCCGAATCAGTAGTAGATATGACATTCATAAATGTTCTGTAAGGACTTAAATTGAATAAAGAGATTTTGATTTGATTTGATTTGATTGATTCAGGTCTTACATCGTCTGGAGCCAGTCGTTCTCTATCTCAGTCTTACTCAATCTGTGGAAGTTCCACCAGCTCGTACTAAGCGTTTCGCTTCTTCTTTCTGGTAACGAACTGCTAAGGAATGGAACAACTTGCCGGCTTCTGTGTTTCCAGAGAGCTACAATTTGGGTGTCTTTAAGTCGAGAGTGAATAGGCTTCTTCTGGGTAAGCACGCTACATCTTAGACCTCATTGTCACTCTCCATCAGGTGAGATGAGGTCAAGTGCAAACCCATCTTATATAAAAAAAAAAAGATTGACCTGACTCCGCATTAATAAGTAGTTTAAGCACTTGTGTTACAGATGTCAGACAACAGAGTGTTATTATGTCTCTACCCTCCTTTATAGATAAAGATTTTTTTAATTGTGAAAACATGAGTACAAAAATACAGATGGAAATTTTTAATGAGGATGAGGATAACTTCGACAATGTCAAGTAACATAATTGATAATGTGTGTGTACCCAAAACTGGAATTCAAGACAATGTTGCTGCAATAAAACGATCGTACCATAGTATACCCCTTTTTTCTAAAAACACTCGCTGATGTAATTTATTTATTGGTAATTTTGATTCTATAATTTAAAAAATATATATTTACTTTTTTCACATAAATACAAGACACTTTAATAAAAAACCGGCCAAGTGCGAGTCGGGCTCGCGCACAAAGGGTTCCGTAGCAGCAAATATAATAAACTTAACCAAAATTACAGTTAAATCAACCTATCTCAAAAACTATAAGAGATACTTTGATCAAACCAAAAATCGTTGAAAGAGTTAATTAGCATGCATCACCTCTATTTTTTTTAGAATTTTATACCCCGTAGTTATAAAAATAGAGGGGGGGGGACATACTTTTTACGACTTTGAGAGCTGATATCTCAAAAACCGTTCACTTTAAGAAAAATGTTTTTTAGAAAACTTTATATCATTTTAAAAGACCTTTCCATTGATACCCCACACGGGTATGTACATCGAAAAAAAAAAATTTCATCCCTCAGTTACATGTATGGGGGGCCCCACCCCCAATTCTTTTTTTTACTATTTAGTGTCATATTTTTGTAGCGGTTCATACAACACATATTCCCATCAAATTTCATCACTGTAGTACTTATAGTTTCCGAGTAAATCGGCTGTGACAGACGGACAGACGGACAGACGGACAGACGGACAGACGGACATGACGAAACTATAAGGGTTCCGTTTTTGCCATTTTGGCTACGGAACCCTAAAAACTTAACCATCCGTAATTTTAGTTTTCAAAGATAGTATTGCGCTTGTAACACTTCAGGTGTTAATAACATTTGGTATCTACCCACAACATTTTAACAATGTATGGAAACTTGACAGTTTTGTCTGCATAATAAGAAAAATAATGCCAAAAAGGTTGGCGAAACCTGAAAACGTCACTTGAAAATGACAACATAAGTGACTTTAAACTTTAACAGATTTGACAGTAACGTATCTGTCGTAGATTTTTTGGTCTTGAATTCCAGTTTGGAGTATAGGAAGTCAACTGTCTAAGTCAGTAAAAGTCACGGACACTCTATAAAACCCCTCGACGGCCTCGATGGCGCAGTGGCTAAGGAGTTCGCCCGAAGCGCGAAAGGTCCCGGGTTCGATTCCCGGTCAAGTCAATTTAGGAAACTACATTTTCTAAGTTTTCTTGGGTCTGGGTGTTCTTGGTTGACGCCCCCAGTTGGTACTCATAGTACAGGGATTGTCCTAGTTTGAGACCAGGTCAATTCGTGTGATTATTTGAGGCATTTAAGTCTATAGTCTATAAACTAAAGTTAGTCATGATCTTATACAGTCTACTAAGAATCCTGTCTCTTTCCACAGAACCTCATCAAAAAGGGACACAAGAAGAGAAAGTGGGAAGCGAATGGACCAAAGTACAACTACCAGCCCTTTAAGGGACAGTTGTAAGCGAGACGCGAGGATCAGTGAACCAAGCCGACAAGTGGTGAGTATTCATAACGATTGGTTGTAGAAGGTTTGATGAGCCTAAGGGACAAACCCTTTGCTAAGTTTTCCCCAGATATCAATTTCCGGGACATTTTACATCTATTTTAGATGTAAAATGTCGTGAAGTTACGAGAGAAAAGATCGAGAATGTTCTATTCCCTTCTAGTAAGCTCTCGCCCGCGCCTGTGCTAGTATAAAAGCGGGACGGGCGAGCCGACGAGTCAGTTCTGATTTGGAAAGCGAAGAAGTGAGTTCCAATTTGGAAAGCGATTATTCTCCTGCGAACTAAGAGTGATCTTGTGTATTACCTACGAAGTATTTCAGGAAGATTTTAGTGTTTTAGTGATTCAGTGCGTTTAAGTGTGATTTAAGTAGTGTTTAAATCGTGGTTTTGTTACTCGTCGAATAAATTAATTGTCTTTTTGTGACTTTGGCATTTTTCTTGAATCTTACATACCCCGTACCCGCAACAATATATTCTAACATTACAATAGTTCACATGAGACACCGGGCACACGATACAAGAAGTCGTCAAGTCAATAAGTCTCGTAGTCGTAGAGTCGCATAGTTGCCTAGTCGCTGAGTCGCTTTGTCGCACAGTCGCACTGTCGTCTAGTCGCTTAGTCACCTATGTCGTCGAGTCGCTCAGTCGCTGAGTCGCTCAGTCGTGAAGACGCTTTGTCGGTCAGTCGCACTGTCGTCTAGTCGCATAGTCACCTTATCGTCGAGTCGCTCAGTCGTGAAGTTGCTTTGTCGCTCAGTCGCCCTGTCGTCTAGTCGCTTAGTCGCCTATGTCGTCCTGTCACACAGTCACTGAGTCGTTCAGTCGCTTGGCCATAAAGGGTTAGGTACTGGTCCCTCCAACAGCCCATGGTCCTTCCTACCGTCTCGGTATACGGACCGAATCTTGAGAGACGCCAAGAAGGGTCAAAGATAATCTGACGAAAAGATTCATAATTTTATTGCATATCACAAAGTCTATCATACGAAATTGTTGATATATCATTACAAGACCGCGTACTCAACGATGAAATCCGAAGGTAGGGCAGTCGATATTCAAGAAACGAGCCTATACCTTCCTTAAAGGCCGGCAACGCATCCGCACTCCTTCTGGTGTGGCTGATGTCCATACGCGGCAGTGTTGCCTTAGGTGACCCGCTGGCTCCGGAGCCCTAAAAGGCCTGTCACAACATGTGATATCACCGCCATCATCATATCAGCCCCCATCCACTGCTGAGTAAGTATAGGTCTCTTCTCTATCTACCGTCCCCTGCCAGCCTCTTCCATGCCAGGTACACCTGGCATGGTTCAAGGATGATAGGTGGACTATAAAGCTTACCGAATGGCAGCCAAGATTGGGACATGTGGGTAGACCACCTGCCTGGTTCGATGATATTGTAATGGCATTGGGGAAACAGTGGAAGAGGCTGGCAGGGGACAGTAGGGAATGGCGTGAAAAAGAAGAGACCTATACCTACTCAGCAGTGGGTGGATGTGGGCTGATATGATGATGGTGATATCACATGTTGTAACAGGCCATTTTAGGGTTCCGGAGTCAGCCTCATCCACTGTTTCCCCAATGCCATTACTATATCGTCGGACCAGGCAGGTGGTCTATCTACAGACGTCGCCCCAACCTTGGCTGCCTTTCGGTAAGCTTTATAGTCCACCTATCATCCTTGCACCTTGCCAGGCGTCCTGCCCATCTCTACTTTAGCTCACGCACTTGCGTACCAACATCGATTACTCCAGTTCTCTTTCGGATTTCATCGTTGGGTACGCGATCTCTTAATGATAGACCAACCATCTCGTTATAATAGACATTTGATATGCAATAAAAATATGAATCTTTTCGTCAGTACATTTTTGATCCTTTTTGGGTACCTTGGGTGGTTTTTGGTAGCCTTATATCATAAAAGAATTACTATTTTTCCAGTATATAGCTTCTTTCGACGAAGATGGTGAGCAGGCCCCAGGATGGAGGCGGGTCGGGCCCGAAGGCCTGGTCAACTTGGAGAAGGTGTACCGGACACAAGCGGTGATGGACCACATAGCCAGCTTCCATCAGCACCACTACGCGCTGGCGAGGAATAACACGCCAGTCTTCGGAGAGTACCTAAGGTGATGAGAACCTTCAGAATTTGTTCTACTCTAAGAAGACTTATAATTTAGTAAGTCATTGAGATCAACAATTTGATTATTTAACTAGATGGTCTTCTTATAGTCTATTCAAAAGACCGTCTTCTATTAAATACTCACAGTACGGTCTACTCAAAAGAATGTCAGCATTTAATGAGCCATTACTATGCTCGACAATTTTATTATTTTATCAAGACGGTCTTCTTATAGCCTGCTCAAAAGACTGCCTTCTATAAAATCCTTAGAACAAGGTTTTCTCAAAACATTACTAATTTAAACAACAAATTATAATTATTATTAGCCTCCTCTGGTGTCCTACTGAGTAGAATAAAATATTTCTATATTAAATAAATTAGTTTTTACCATTTTATCTTCAAACACATTCTGAAACGTTTCGTCTCCTTCAGAGCAGCACTGCCTGCGTGTGAGGAGCCGGTCTTCTCGCAGCCTACTCAGAAGACCAACGGCTGTGACTTCGAGAACGAGGCCCTATACGAGCTGGAGGGCGGAGGGTACTGTCCTGTCCAGCCGTTGCCTCATGATCACGGAGTGACGATGTTTCCATTGGCTCCACAAAATGGAGAAAGAATTGATAGGCATATTCTACAAGTAAGTTTGTTTTTTTTTATAGTATAGGAAGGCACACGAGCAAGCGGGTCACCTGATGGTAAGTGAACACCGCCGCCCATGGACATCAGCTACACCAGAAGGAGTGCGGATTCGTTGCCGGCCCTTTAGGAAGGTGTAGGCTCGTTTCTTGAAGATTTGGATGTCGTACCGGTTCGGAAAAACCGCTGCGGGAAGTTGATTCCACAATGAGGAGGTGCGCGGCAGAAAGTGTTGAGTAAAGCGCACGGTAGTGGACCGCCATCCATCCAGGTGGCATGGATGGAACCCAAGTTTATGGCGTGTAGTACGGTGGTGAAATTTGGCAGCGGGTATCAACTCAAACAACTCCTTGGAGCACTCACCATGATAAAGGCGGTAAAAGATACTAAGAGATGCAACATCTCTCCGCAATGCCAGAGAATCTAAGCGATCAATGAGATTCTCGTCGCCGACTATTCGATATTCGGTTATTCGATATCCTATACTTATACTCGTATAACGATTGAGAAGAGCAGACAGCAGTCTCTTTACGGTAATTACTAAACCAGGGATCACCAATGGAGGCTACCGTGTGGAAAATCCGTTAGATGGCGTACGTGTAGAACTATAGACTAAGGTCCAACTTCAACGTCATTGGTCGTTTAGTGACATTTTGACATCTCACATCAAAAATAACCAATCATCGTGTAGTTCTCATCTCATAGTAGGATCTCAGTCTTTACGTACGCCATCTTACGGATTTTCCTCACGCGGTAGCCCCTATTAGTTTCGTTCGGGGAGTATGTAATGAGGGGTCCCAGCGGCCCGTTAAATTCGAGTATTATGGGGTCTCGACGTTTCGTCATATCCACTACAATGGGAGGGTCCTAGCGTTACGTTATATCGAGTACAATGGGGGTTCGTTATACGCAAAATGTGGTGGGATTTCGATTTTGGGGGGTCTCCTTTGAGGGCTACATTTGTTTACCATCGGATCCGTTTCTTATCTGCCTCCTATCACAGAAAAGAAAACTAGTAACGTGACCATTTATCTCGACACAAATCAGATTATCAAGCGCTGGCTAATGACAGAGACAAATGGAGGAGTTTTGGGAGTGGTTTTTCCCAGCAGTGGGACTGTTTAGGCTAGTTAAAAAAAGGTAGGTACCTATTACAAATACTTACTTGATATAAACGGGACTAAACGCGAAACTATTTAAAATACACAGCATAAGCCAGGCGTAGCAGACGACGCCGTGCGCCTCCAGTCCGCTTGTGACCACGGCTGTTGTAACGCAGCCGAAACTTCAAGCAGTAAGTGGTATAATGTACTTATTTTAAATAGCCTCGCGTTTAGTCCAGTTTATATCAAGTATTTGTATAGTCCGAGGCAAGAAAGTGTAGTTATGACCTTGAGTGCGCAGAAACCAATTTTTATAGAAAGTCTTCTTTTTTACAAGTGCGCAAAATAACGGTCATCGCTATATTTTCGTACCTCCAGCCAAAGATAGCTATATAATGCAACGCAAAAGTTTAAAAACATACCTATAAAGGTAATTTGCTTATTCCATCTTGTTGTCAACAGATAATGCAGCACGGTACAGTGTGCGTGGTGGGGGAGGCGGAGTGGGGGGGCGCGCTCGCGCAGCTCCGGTTAGAGCGCGCGTGCGCACTCCTGGCGTGGTGTCGGACGGCGCACAAACCACATACGCAACATGGTAAGGGTACTTTTTATTTCATCATCTTAAATTCATATTCCACGCCAGGGCTTAAGCTAAGCCGAAAACACGAAACACTTGCGCGATACAATCAACGCCCAGCGCCATCTATTGGTAGACAGTGGAACTACTGCCCCGAAACCAAGTGAGGCCGGGCCGCTAGTCAGCCTATAAAAGGAGAAACTGACTTTTTAGGGTGCCGTAGTCTGCTAGAAACCCTTATAGTTTCTTCATGTATGTCCGTCTGTCGGTCTGTCCTGGCTCGTTCTCCGCCGTTCCGGTACCGATTGCCACGAAAATTGGTGGAGAGATGTATGACTTAACCCATCGTGTGGGTATCGTTAAAAAATATATTTAAATACAACAAAAATTGCCTTGAAACCATGACGTGGTTTGATCCCCCAGTCTCGATATAATTATATATTAATAAAAGTTAAATTTAGAGTCCCCCCCCTTAACTTTTGTAATACTATTAGGTACAATAATTCTGAAAAAAATGTGCTGTATACCTCCAAGTAAGTACTTTCAACGAAAACTATAGCGGACTCTGTATCATACATAGTTTTTTTTAATACAACTCGACGAACTTATGACGTGCAGTTGCCCTAACTAAATGGTAATGTACACCTACAAACTATGAAAATAAGGTTGGCCCATCTTATAGCTACGGAACCCTTGCATGTGCGTGTCCGACACGCTCTTGGCCGGTTTTTTTTTTTTTTTATCTATATTTAGATGCATAGTAAATAATATTGTAAATCTTTCCTTTTCAGGGGAACCCCCATCAGAAAATGTACAGCAACCAGAAGTGAGCCTATCATACAACCCCGAAGAAGTCATACCTTTGAAGTACACCGCCAACCTAGCGCATGAGAATGAGGCGGGAGTGGTGGGGGAGGAGGGGTGAGTTACTCTCTTAGGGATCGTTCACACCGAACGTATTGACCGACGCCTGACTGTGTAACTAAGGACTGGTTTTTCAATGCATGGGTAACAGGTTATTCGTCAGATATTGTTTTATACTTCCCAATTGAATGACAAGTCATTCGTATCTCTTTTGCTTTTTCAATGACATTTGTTTTGGCTGATTATTAATTTAACTGATTGAAAACACACTATCTGAAGAATGAAAAATCAGCCCTTAATCGTCTAGCTAGTCGGTTCGGTGTGAACGACATCCGAACTAATATTATAAATGCGAAAGTAACTCTGTCTGTCTGTCTGTCTGTCTGTCTGTCTGTCTGTCTGTCTGTCTGTCTGTCTGTCTGTCTGTTACTCTTTCACGCCAAAACTACTGAACGGATTTAAATGAAATTTGGTATACAGTTGATCTAGACCCTGAGAAAGAACATAGGCTACTTTTTAGTGCGAAGAGGGGGTTGTAAGGCGTTAAAAGGGGGGTAAAAAGTTACTTTTCCACGCGGACGAAGTCGCGGGCGGCCGCTAGTGTTCAATATATATGGGAAAGCAATAGACTGCGTAACGCGCGCTCACTGTCAGTGGCCGACAATACGTTTGTTCTGAGCGATGCCTTGGACACCAAACTCATAAAAAACTACTGGAATCAAAGAAGTCCATTCTTGATTTTGCATCTACACTCTGTCAATAAAGTCGTGAAATGTATTCTTGAGGAACTATTGCTGTGTTCCATAGTATTATATCCAATGGGGCTACCATACTCTTTGACGTAAGCGGCTATGGTGACATCAATTAATTTCCATGACTTTCTTGATGCATTATAATGTTAGCAAACTACCGATAGTGTAAAACTATCCATACTATCATCGATATTTTTGGCATTATCAATAGCATTGCTCAAATTGTCCCTATCGATACTACTGACATCGATACTATTGCTTTGCTGTTACTATCGAAGGTCGAGTGGCGCTCAAGTCACCTGTTGCAAATGTGGACGTAAGATTCACTCCCGCATAGGACTTTACAACCACGAGCGCTGCTGTAAAGTCATACCGCTTGATGAATCTGGAAACAACCGCCACAGATGTTTAATTGTGGGAGAGCCATGCTTCGGCATGAATGGGCCGGCTCAACCAGAGTTATACCACTGCCTCACAGAAAACCGGCGTGAAGCAGCTCCTGTGCTGTGTTTCGCCGAGTGAGTGAGGGTACCGGAGGCCTATCTAACCTAAAAGGTTGGTAGCGCACTTGTAACTCCACTGGTGTTGCAAGTGTCCATGGGCGGCGGCAATTGCTTAATCAGGTGATCCGCCTGCTCGTCTGCTACCTATCACATAAAAAAAAAAGATGTGAAGGCCTATGATGAATGATGATAGTAATTTTATTTATTATTTGCAAAATTCTCATCCTCTTCCAGCTTCATCGACCTCCATACGTAAAAGACATGCGCCTCGGCGGCAAACTAATGGAGCCCCGCGACGTCGCCGAGCTGACCGCCCCTGCGCGAGGAGACTTGGCCTGAGTGCTCCCGGAGCGCGCACATCATCTCCCCTGGTCTACGGGCGGACGCTGAGCGACAAACCGGACGCTGCGGCTCGTGCTGCCGCCGCACACTTACAGGTGACTGAGACAGGAGAGACAGAGACAGACAGAGACAGACAGAGACAGACAGCTGACCGCCTGCGCGAGGAGACTTGGCCTGGAGTTACTAATAAAGAGATATCTTCTACCTATAGACAATCAGCCCATGTGTTTCTCTGTCCTACAAATAGACTCAGTCAAACGAAGCGTGAAGAAGCATCTCGCAAGCCAGTATGGCAGTGCCAACAGATGTGATGCCGTGCCGTCGCGTCCGTTGTAACTGCAGCGTGAATCTCCTCTTGCTTATCATCAGGCTGAAGTGATCCAATATACTGAGCCAATATAAAAAAAAACAAGGCTTATGTAATCCGAAAAGTCGATGTAATCGACATCCACCGCAATTCAATGACAAATATTGAAACTAATAGTAAAACTAAATCCCGAAACCTCTCTCTTGTCCCGAAGTCCTGGTAACTTATAATTTTATAGTTTCCAATAGTTGACATCAGCGATTCCCAATAGCCGGGTCACCACCCGGTGCCGGGTCACCAAAATGAAAAACCGGGTCGCGACATTTTCGCCTTATTTTAAAACATGAGTACCTAATACCTAACTTGGATTCTTTAGTAAAAAATAAGAAACAGCTGCATACTTCGCACTAACAAGATAGTGACTAAATACCAGCTTGAGTTTGAAAGTAAGTACTTAGTGGGTCACGAAGGGTCAGTGTGAAAATTACCGGGCCATGGCATAACAAAGTTTGGGAAACACTGTTTACATCGGTTTAAGTGTATTAGTTTTCATTCCATCAGATAGGATATCGATAACAGCCAAACACCACTTCCAAAACTCCCTATTCTAACAAAATCCCAAAATAATCCGAAATAATGTATATGTATACCTACAATATTGATGAGACTATCGTCAGCTCATGGCGAGTTAAGCACTTACGAAATTCGTCGGCTTAGTAAGGGGTTCGGCTAGTATAATTGGTAGTACAGCCACCCGGACTGTGGAAGGTTGTGGGTTCGAGTCCCACCTGAACCCCTCGAGATTTTTTTAAGTGCAATATTTACTTAAAAATCCCCCTCTTCCAGCTTCATCGACCTCCAATACGTAAAAGACATGCGCCTCGGCGGCAAACTGATGGAGCCCCGCGACGTCGCCGAGCTGACCGCCTGCGCGAGGAGACTTGGCCTGGAGTGCTCCCGGAGCGCGCACATCATCTCCCTGGTCTACGGGCGGACGCTGAGCGACAACCGGACGCTGCGGCTCGTGCTGCCGCCGCACACTTACAGGTGACTGAGACAGGAGAGACAGAGACAGACAGAGACAGACAGAGACAGACAGCTGACCGCCTGCGCGAGGAGACTTGGCCTGGAGTGCTCCCGGAGCGCGCACATCATCTCCCTGGTCTACGGGCGGACGCTGAGCGACAACCGGACGCTGCGGCTCGTGCTGCCGCCGCACACTTACAGGTGACTGAGACAGGAGAGACAGAGACAGACAGAGACAGACAGAGACAGACAGCTGACCGCCTGCGCGAGGGAGACTTGGCCTGGAGTGCTCCCGGAGCGCGCACATCATCTCCCTGGTCTACGGGCGGACGCTGAGCGACAACCGGACGCTGCGGCTCGTGCTGCCGCCGCCGCACACTTACAGGTGACTGAGACAGGAGAGACAGAGACAGACAGAGACAGACAGAGACAGACAGCTGACCGCCTGCGCGAGGAGACTTGGCCTGGAGTGCTCCCGGAGCGCGCACATCATCTCCCTGGTCTACGGGCGGACGCTGAGCGACAACCGGACGCTGCGGCTCGTGCTGCCGCCGCACACTTACAGGTGACTGAGACAGAGACAGAGACAGACAGAGACAGACAGCTGACCGCCTGCGCGAGGAGACTTGGCCTGGAGTGCTCCCGGAGCGCGCACATCATCTCCCTGGTCTACGGGCGGACGCTGAGCGACAACCGGACGCTGCGGCTCGTGCTGCCGCCGCACACTTACAGGTGACTGAGACAGAGGACAGAGACAGACAGAGACAGACAGAGACAGACAGCTGACCGCCTGCGCGAGGAGACTTGGCCTGGAGTGCTCCCGGAGCGCGCACATCATCTCCCTGGTCTACGGGCGGACGCTGAGCGACAACCGGACGCTGCGGCTCGTGCTGCCGCCGCACACTTACAGGTGACTGAGACAGGAGAGACAGAGACAGACAGAGACAGACAGAGACAGACAGAGACCACAAATAGAGACAGACAGAGACAGACAGAGACAGGACAGAGACAGACAGAGACACAAATAGAGACAGACAGAGACAAAAGACAGACAGAGTTTGTCTCATCTCTCTCTTTGGGATAGACGGGGGGGGGGGGAGACGGGGAGAGACGAGAGAGACTGGGGAGAGACGGGAGAGAGACGAGGAAGACAGCAGAGACAGACAGAGACAGACAGAGACAGACCAGAGACAGACAGAGAGACAGAGACAGACAGACAGAGACAGATAGAGACAGACAGAGACAGACAGAGACACAAATAGAGACAGACAGAGACAGACAGAGACAGACAGAGACTGACAGAGACAGACAGAGACAGACAGAGACAGGACAGGACAGACAGACAGAGACAGATAGAGACAGACAGAGACGACAGAGACACACAATAGAGACAGACAGAGACAGACAGAGACAGACAGAGACAGACAGAGACTGACAGAGACAGACAGAGACAGACAGAGACAGACAGAGACAGACAGAGACAGACAGAGACAGACAGAGACAGGACAGAGACTGACAGAGACAGACAGAGACAGACAGAGACAGACAGCTGACAAATGTTTGTACTGAGCAGACGCATCATTCACTACCACTGAAGCTTACCTATGGGTCGTCAATAAGGACTGGTTTGGAACAATTTTTATTTAATTTTGGGAAACATTATTCTATTTGCATGCCTTGTTGGCTTATTCTTATATTCACCTCTGTCCCCAGGGTGTGGGCAGTGGGTCTTCACTCTGTGATTAAGGCGCTCATGAGCCAGGCGAAGCTTGCAGACAGGAGTCTGGCCTGGTTGAAGAACAAATACACGGCACTTTATTACGAGGACGGTTGCTGCTGTGAGCCGCTGGTCTCCGACGCTATTCGAGTAAGTTAAGAACACAGGTCCCTCCACCAGCCCATGGTCTTTCCTACCGTCTCGGCATACGACCGAATGAATGAATGAATGAATGAATCTGGGGGCACGGCAGTGCCCCCACCAAGTCGAGCAAAAAAGCGGCACGGCCGTACCATCCTTTTCTCGAAGCAATTCAGGCCATTTTCGACCCCCTGTCACTTCGTTGTGGATAAAACTAGAAGACTGAAATTTCAGTAACCATGCAGGCATTGTAAAGACACGGTATATTTCAAATTTCAATCAATTTGAACCAGTAGTTTAAGAATTATAACGGGCCAAAGTTTCTTAATTTTGTCACTCACTGACTGACTCACTGATTCACTGACTCACCGATCATCAAAATTCGAAGGCACTTCTAGTAGACCTAGAACCTTCAAATTTAGAACATAAGTAGTGTTTAGTGTATGAATTAAGGAAAAACTAAAATATTTTTAAAATTTTGATCCGGTTTGCTAGATATATAAACTTCAAAATAACTTTGTAATCTATACTAATATAATAAAGCTGAAGAGTTTGTTTGTTTGAAAACTACTGGTGCGATTTGAATAATTCTTTTTTTGTTGGATAGTCCATTATTGAGGAAGGCTACAGGCTAAATAACATTACGCTATGACCAATAGGAGCAAAGACAGAGCGGTATATGTGTAAAAAACGGGGAAAATTATTCATTTTTGAAGGCTTTCTTTGCGTGCGCTGCGAAAACGGTTCAAGATACACAAAAAAATATGTATGAAAGAATTATTTCTCTATACATGATCTAAAAAAAAGTCCGCGACGGCATATGTCTATCTTTTAAGGTTTAGTCACAATGACCGTTTTTATGGTACCAAATTTGGTCGAAATAATTTGTTTAAGTTGTATCAACATAATAATATTAAGGGGGTTGTAAGGGGTTAAAGGGGGGTAAAAAGTTACTTTTCCACGCGGACGAAGTCGCGGGCGGCCGCTAGTCCTATATAAATATCATACCGATATATAGGATTACCACGTTATATTTACAGTTCAATAGATTTAAAGAATTTTCTACAAAAAGGAATGAGATCCCATCAAAAACAATACTAACGCAACGCGTTAATTCCCGTTAAAACTAGTTAATTTTTTTCCAGGTATTCGGCGGCCGGGAATCGGTCTACGGCAGCTCATCTCACTCCACTCCAGTCAAGGGGGTCTTTACGGAATCTCACTCGGACTCCATCAGGAGTTGTGGAATCAAATTTAAGGTACCTAAGGTTTTTTTAAGGTGCAGAAATCCGAAGCAAATCCGGCGCTGTGTGTTACTGAATGAGTGAGGGCACCGGAGGCCCAATCCGTAACCGTAGGAGAACCACACTTCAGCATGGATGTACTGACTCGACCGGAGTGATACTACGGCCTCGCAGAAAACCTGCGTAAAACAGCGCCTGCGCTGTGTTTCGTCTAGTGAGTGAGGGTACCGGAGCTCGGAGGCCCAACTGACCCCTCAGTTAAAGGGGGGTTAAAAGTTGGCAACGCACTTATGACTCTACAGGTATTGCAGATGTCTATGGGCAAACGCTTACCATCAGGTGATACGTCTGCTCGTTTGCCACCTATCAAATTAAAAAAAATCGTCGGACAAAGTTTGGTCGGGCATTAATCCACTCTTGCAATAAGTTTAGGTATCTAATAAAACGGCTTGAGTATCAGTAATAGAATACAATAAAATAAGCTAAATTTAAAATCCAAGATGGCCGCCGCCACAAAATGCTGAATTAAATGTTAGAGGTTTTTAAAATGTTTTTTTTTATGTGACAGGTAGCAGGCGAGCAGGCGGATCACCTGATGGTATGCAATGCCGCCGCCCATGGACACTTGCAACACCAGTGAAGTTACAAATGCGCTGCCAACCTTTTATCCCCTTCCCCCCCGAGTGGGCCTCCGGTACCCTCACTCACTCGCGAAACACAGCACAGGGGCTGCTTCACGCCGGTTTTCTGTGAGGCAGTGGTATCACTCCGGTCGAGCCGGCCCATTCATGCCGAAGCGTGGCTCTCCCACAGTATGTTTAATTTTTGTGTTTTTCCACAGAAGAATAAATCGACTTCAGAGCTCAAAACCAGCTCTCCTAGAAGCTACGGATCCACTCACACTTCGGGGACCAGGAGTGAGGATGAGGTCACGCAGGGCTCCCCGAGACATAGGTTTGTACAAGAAATAGTACGTGCACAAGTATGTGAGCAAGCACATGGGCAAGCAAAAAAAATCTTAAGAGTGCACATTGACCTTTAACCTTCCAGCTGATACAAACTAATAACATAACCAAGATACATAATCAGAATGTAAACAATATTTATGAAGGATTAGTTATTGGACAAAACTTATGAAGACACTGTGAAATAATTTAACATAGCTATTTTATAATTTAACCTTGATTTAAATTTAACCTAACCTAACTTTCCAGCTCATACAAAATGAATATAAACAATATCTATGAAGGATTATTTATTGGACAAAATAATATGGAAACACGAGAAATAAATAGCTAACCTTTGAAGACACTAAGAAATAATTTAACCTATTTTGTCATTTGACCTTGACCTTCCAGCTCATAGAAAATCATCAAAATACGTAATAAGAATATAAACAATATTTATGAAGACACTGTTGAATAATTTAATATATTTTGTAATTTGACCTTTGACCTTCCAGCTCATACTCGGCATCGTCAAGCCACCACCACCCCTGCGCGCCGCGGCACAGCAGCCTGACGGCAGCAGCCACCAGCATCATTGCTGGATCCCCCAACAGGAGTAGGTAAGAGAGAAAACCATACTTTTTTAAAGATATACCTAGGTACGGACAGCCGCACATCAGGTTACTACAATCTGTCAAATTTCCTCAGTTGATATTGAACCAAACACGTTTGACATACAGGGGAGGGTCGATTGAAGAAATTTGACAGATTGTAGTAACCTGATGTGCTGTCTGTACATTGTATGTAAAGATAAACTGAACTATCTCACGTCCCGTTTTGTACGGGACAGTTTCGTTTTTCGGTCACCTGACCGTAAAGTAAAATAAATTCAAAAAAACATAAAATAATATAAAACATTTTGAAATGCATATTAATTAAAGTTTTATAAATAGGTATTATAAAAATTACCTATAAAATTGTTGTTTTTTTTATAATTTAAAATATTACTTTAGTTTCAAAATCAAATTAAATCGATTAACAGAAAAACATAATTTTTAATTACAAACATAAAAATATAAAAAACTTATTGAGTATTGTTAAGTTAATTTCAGACGTCATGTAGGTTGTGCTTTGATTTTAATTAATAGTATGGCTACCATACATTTTATTTCAAAAATTGACCTTTGACCTTTCAAGCGACCCCCTAAATGACCTTGACCCAGTTGCTCACTGACCTTCACTAATATGCTCATGACCTAGATTAAATGACGCACTCACGCTAATTTATAATTAGCTTAATTTGGGATGACCCTGGGGGTAATTGGGGATATAATGAGGGGGTGAATAGGGACAATAGTAGGTCAGTTCACTACATTGGCTTTGTTAACGCGATTGCCGCCGCCCATGGACACCCGTAATACAGGTGGAGTCACAACCGCCCTGCCAACCTTCAATGTCTTCTTCTTTAAAAAACAAATTCAGTTTAAAGAACAACTGTGTAAGTATAACAAAATTTAAAAAATAAATTTCCTACTACTTGGAACTCTGGTAAGCCGACGAATTTCGTAAGTGATGAGACTATCGTCAGCTCATGGCGAGTTAAGCACTTACGAAATTCGTCGGCTTAGTAAGGGGTTCGGTTAGTATAATTGGTAGTACAGCCACCCGGACTATGGAAAGTTGTGGGTTCGAGTCCCACCTGAACCCTCCGAGGATTTTTTTAAGTGTAATATTTACTTTAGATTACATCGTGCTTGTGGATGAGTCTGATGCCGATAAGCCTGTCACTATTTTCCCTTCCCAGTCTCCGGCGGCTGGAGACGAGCGAGCGCTTCTGGGAGAACCTGAAGCACCTACGCACGGGTTCCGTGGGCTACGACACGCAGCTTGACTTCATGGACTTCGTGGCCTTATTCAGAAGTTTTAGGTAAGTACACATTTAAAACTAAGCGGGCAGAGAGGTCCTCTAGTGGCGCATTTTTTTTTCGTTTTCCCAGAGTAAACCTTGTACTTCACCTTGTCACATGTGGGGGACAAGGTGGTGTCTGGGACTCTAACCCTAACCAAAACCCCTGGGGTGTCCATCTCAGCGCAATCGCGGTCGGATACCCCACTACCGAGACAAGACCGTACCGCTAATCGCGCTCGCCACTTTGAGCCAAATTGCTTGAAATGAATTGTTTGAAAATGCAGCCCTTCCAAATGAACGACCTACTAGGACACCCAATAGGATTTTTCCTCGCGGAGTCGTGATACTGAGCAGGCCACTTCCTTAAGTAGCTCCCTACAAGGTGAACCGACGATCTAGTGAGGGTCGCGGGAATTCCTTGGATGCGGGCGGCACAGGGCCGATATGTGTGGAGAACATTGAGGGAGGCCTATGTATTTACAGCAGTACTTAGACGTTTATTTGTAAATGATGATGATGATATTGATGGGCTATTGAAAGTGCTACCTACCTGGGTTTACTCGAATCGTATCCGAAATGAAAAAGTCAGGCACGGCTTGAAACAAGGTATAAATAAAATGTAGGTTATTAGCCGGACAAAGTCAATCGCCTAAAACATCACGCAACGTACTTAACACAAGCCTAGTGGCATCTGACACTAGAACTGTCTATAGATAGATACGCACGCTCTGATATTGTGAATTGGTTATTACGAATAAAACTGTGTAAGTAGTGTAGGTATTACTTACCACTTCAAAATGCATCGTTTTAAAATTTAATAGTACTTACCTACATATTAATTAAACCGTGAAATCCCATTGTCCACAGTCTAGTAATGCGTTCAGAGCTACGAGACGTGTTCGAGCAGCTGGCGGTGCCCCGGAACAGGTCACCACTACTGGGGGCTGAGAAGAGCAGATCCTCACCCGAGCTGTTCAGGAGTAGGACTGTGTTTCGGACTGGTGAGTGATTACCAGGATAATAAATAAAATGCGCCAGACAATCACACCAATCAACCTGGTCTCAAACTAGAACATCCCTGTACTATGAGTACCAGATGACGATAATTTGTGCTTCCTGCAGTTAAGGGCTATACGAATGAAACTATCGCCGCCAACCTATTTACACTTATTGTGGCGAAAATACGATATTTTTTAAGAAAACAAAACATTACAGACTTAGATAAAAGTAAATTGATTTTTTCAAGTTGCAATACAATATATAAAACACGCGACAAGTAACAATAATGTCAATTATTGCTAAAAGAGGCCGTATTTTCGCCACAATCAGTGTATACGTTAGCGCTAGTTTCATTCGTATAGCCCCTTAATAGAAGAGGTCAACCCCTAAGTTCCTATGAAAAATGTTTTTGGATGAAATAAATTATTTATTTATAATTAACTGGAGGCGACAACCCAGTACACCTAGACCCAAGAAAACTTAGAAAATGTAGTTTTCTAAATTGACTTGACCGGCAATTGAACCCGGGAACTTTCGCTTCGGGCGTACACCTTAGCCGCTGCGCTATTCAGGCCGTCAAGGGTACGACAGTTATCTTTAGTGCTGACCCAAGTCACCCCGACTTTGGCTCAAAACTTTTAGCAGTTGACGACTATCGTCTTGTCTAGGTCTGCTAGAAGTGCCTTAGAATTTTGATGATCGGTGAGTCAGTGAGTCAGTCAGTGAGTGACAAAATTAAGAAACTTTGGCCCGTTATAATTCTTAAACTACTGGTTCAAATTGATTGAAATTGAAATATACCGTGTCTTTACAATGCCTGCATGGTTACTGAAAATTCAGTTATTCAGTTTTATCCACAACGAAGTTACAGGGGGTCGAAAATCGCCTGAATTGCTTCGAGAAAAGGATGGTACGGCCGTGCTGCTTTTTTGTTCGACTTGGTGGGGAGTACTGCCCGTGCCCCCAGATAACACATCAGCGATTGATCCTTCATTAAACAAGTCCTTACTTCAAAAATTAAGATTTTTTAGACGTATGACATAATATCCACAATAACTGTTTTTTAATATAGGTCTGCTCACAAGAAACGGGTCGTTAGACCTGGAACCCCCAAGCGACAAAGCAGGCCGGAAGAAGGCTTTCGACCTGTTAGCAGCAGCTGCCTTACCAGGTAAAATTTATCAATTTATATATACAGGCTGTATCTGTGAACACTAGGGTAGGTATTTGATTATTTTTTTGTGTTTAATCAAAAGACCTCTCAATCGAGATTAGTCGAATACCCTATTAAGTACTGTGATAATGCCACTGGGGCAATAATAAAAGGCGGATTTTCGTATACTATGTATTGACTCTGAAAATAACGTGTTAGTAATTATGTTTTCTAACTAAAACACACTGGGAATATCTCTAGCACTCCGGGAGGGTACTCCCTCTTACTCGATTGTATTGATGTGAGGTTCGGGCCCTCTTGGTCCGCTTCAGTCTCACGAAACTTAGGTACAACACCTCCGGTAATATGAAACTCACGACAGGTTTAATGGTAACCGAACCCGCCAAAGTAGGAAAGTAAGTGCACATTAAATAGTTACTATGACATCTCTCACTCTTTCATTTTAGCCGTTTAATACAGTCACAGCGGCCATTTTAACATCCGAAGCCGTAAACTATAAAAAAAAAATCTGTCAGTCAAATTACTTCGCGGTTTATTGTCTGATTTCAAATTATAATTATAATTTGCATTTATTACATTATAATTTGCTTGATTTTCAAACGTTATCTGTAAACCTTTGCAGTGTTTTTCATTTAAATAAAGATGCCAAGGGTTTCATGCGAGATATGTGGACTGAAAACAATTCGGGTGGGAAACAAAAAACGGGCATTTATGGCTCAATTTCCACTGGATGAAGCTCGGTTAGTACATTTTATGAATTAATAAGGATCAATAAAGGTGCATTTATTGATAATTTATTGTATTTCAGGACATATTTTCAAATATAAAATGTGTGAATAAATTTTACTTTAACACTAGTGCAGTGTAATATTTTATACTACCTACTTATCGATAATTTTTTTTTGTATGTGTGATTCCCTCTTTAAACCTAATTTCATAAATATCAATTATTTAGCGACCGAGCTGTTACAATTATGAAAGAGTAGAGAGAGAGCATTTACAAAATATATTTTTTATGTTTGTTACAGAACCTTCAACACTGACACACACCTACGTATTACCTACTCAGAAAACGGCGTCAGATAATTTGAATAATAACAAGATCGTGTAGCCCGAGTACGTTCTTCGACTTGCTTAAGTTTTGATTTAAATACCTTAATATTTCAGACATTTACAAAACTTAATTTTTATGTTTGTTACAGAACCTTTAACATTAACACACACCTACGTGCTACCTACCCAGGAAATGGCGTCAGATAATTTTAAAATGTATTATATATTTATAATGTATGTTATAATTTAAAAAATAAATATTTTTTTAATTTCATTTTTTACTTAAAAAAATTACAGGAGCTATCGATATCATTTTATCGATAAAGCTAAAAAATTACAGGAGCTATCGATATCATTTTATCGATGAAGCTAGCCATCCCTATTTTTTGGGTCATGTTGGCGACATTGTTTTGTCAAAGTTTCAGTTAGGTTTGCTAGGTTGGCACTGACCGAGGTCAATTCTTTGATACATTGCATCGTTTTATTCGTTTTCTTTTTTTTACTACGGAGTCCCGTCTCTTATAACGTAGTGATTACTTGCTCAGTGGTCCGCTTAGTCGTACTTCTCGCGATAGAATGCGCTCCAGCGAGCGTGTTTGTTTATTTTTCAAAGTATGACAGATTCCCATTACAAACTCGGCCATAAACGGCGGCCAGTACTCAAAGAGTTTACCATCGTTACAGTACCTACATCCCTGTATAGTCTACGGCACGAAACAGTAGTTATGACCGCAGAATATACGCAGAAACCAATTTTAATAGAAAGTCTTCTTTTTTTACAAGTGCGCAAAATAACGGTCATCGCTATTCTTTCATGCCGCCAGCTGTAACCACCGTGTTCTACCTACCAATCTGAGCAACATTAAAATCTATGACATGTGGAAATTCTCTCTTTTATCAGCTTATTCCTATACTGTTCCACTGCAGGGCAAAGGCCTCCATCATAGAAATCAAGTCATCGCTACTATGATGGGATTAGGCTTAATCACCACGCTTGCCTAATGCGGTGCGGTGATCACAAACCCGAGCTATGTTCGAAAAATTCCAAATTGGTTTCCAGACCTAGCAATCTTAATAACTTGCATTTGCCCAGGTGCCTAACCCTATAGTGACTTGACTTTGTGTATTGCCCAGGTGCCTGTCCCGATGTGAACGGCCGGGTGCTATCATTGCCCACGCTGGGCAAATTCTGCGAGACCAGACAAAACGAGCCCAAGACTGAGGAACAACTGCGGGATATTATACAGGTGAGGATTTTATTTAAAACAATCATATGTTTAATGGACAGTAGCGTAGAAGCTTCCTGGAATCTTCACAAGCTTCGCAGACGCATCATCACACTCCAGGACTACGTCATCATCATCATAATTTCAGCCGATATACGTTGCTGATGTACTGCTGAACATAGGCCTCCCCCAAAGTTTTCCAAATAGATCGGTCCTGTGCCACCCACATCCATGGGACTCCAGCGACCTTCACTAGATCGTCGGTCCACCTGGTGGGAGGCCTGCCACGGCTGCGGCCTCCTGCACGCGGCCTCCACTAAAAGACCTTTCCACCCCAACAGCCGTCTGTTCTCCTCGCAATGTGCTCTGCCCATTACCACTTGAGCAACACAATAGTGTATTTGACTAATTTTTTTTTATGTGTTAAAATAAATCGAAAGACCACCAATTGTTGAAATAATTATTTTATTCTGATTTGAATTACCTAAGATATCACAACTTTAAGAGCACATTTTTTACGCAGGCCCAAAAACGCTCTATACAAATGGCTACTAGCGTGTGACGTCACACGCAAGTATCTTGTATGCGCGTCTAGTAAATTTTGTTTGGTAGCTATATTCAAATGTTTCGTTTATGTACATGGTTTTATAATAAAAGTTTGTGTATATATATGGGTAGTTCAATGATACCTACAATTATTTTATCCATACTAATAGTTATAAATGCGAAAGTAACTCTGTCCTGTCTGTCTGTCTGTTACTCTTTTCACGCCAAAACTACTCAACGGAGACCCTGAGAAAGAACATAGGCTGCTTTTTAATTGCGAAAAGGGGTTG
>JABMDO010000992.1:0-20349 GCA_014851415.1 Cnaphalocrocis medinalis | reverse complement strand
TCCACCTGGTGGAGGCCTTGCCACGGCTGCGGCCTCCTGCACGCGGCCTCCACTAAAAGACCTTCCACCCCCAACAGCCGTCTGTTCTCCTCGCAATGTGCTCGCCCATTACCACTTGAGCAACACAATAGTGTATTTGACTAATTTTTTTTTATGTGTTAAAATAATCGAAAGACCACCAATTGTTGAAATAATTATTTTATTCTGATTTGAATTACCTAAGATATCAACTTTAAGAGCACATTTTTTACGCAGGCCCAAAAACGCTCTATACAAATGGCTACTAGCGTTGACGTCACACGCAAGTATCTTGTATGCGCCGTCTAGTAAATTTTGTTTGGTAGCTATCTAACAAATGTTTCGTTTATGTACATGGTTTTATAAAAGTTTGTGTATATATATGGGTAGTTCAATGATACTACAATTATTTTTATCCATACTATATTATAAATGCGAAAAGTAACTCTGTCTGTCTGTCTGTCTGTTACTCTTTTCACGCCAAAACTACTCAACGGAGACCCTGAGAAAGAACATAGGCTGCTTTTTATTGCGAAAAGGGGTTGTAAAAGGTTGAACGCTACATTTACTATTTTTTAGTGACATAATGATGTTGTATACTTCGCTATCAGTTACGGGATTCAAGTAAAGACTGTTTGTATTGAGTGGTATAGACGAATTTGTACATTGTTGAGACGTTGTAGAATTAGTGAGATCTATAAAGAATTTATTAAAAATATTAGTGATCTCTTGGGGGTCCGTATATGTTTTATTGTTTAGGTGAATAGTATTTATGTCGTTAATGTGTGGATTATTTGAGATAGTCGAAGATATTGTGTTCCATATTGCTTTAGAACTTTTCCCATGATTTTTTATGTAATTTTTATTGTTCAATTTTTGAGCAGTAATTATACACTTTTTTAGAATGTTGTTATATTTTTTGTATTTATTGTGTGTTTCTTTTCTTACTGATTTATTTTTACGTGCAATATTACAAAAGGTTAGGTATAGTTTACGTTTAGTTCTGCAAGACCTCTTCAATCCTTTGGTAAGCCATTTTAATTTATTAGACCTACTATTAATTTTAACTTTAATGGTAGGGAAACATAAATTGTGATAAAGAAGTAAAATATCATGGAAGATTTGAAAAGATTTTTTGACTTCGTTAGTAGAAGTAACCTCCGAAAATGATAAAGCCGAAATGCAGTCTGAAAACTTTTTAAGATTTTCTTTACTGTAGTCTCTTTTATATTCATACCAGGTAGTGAAAGTTTTTTGTTTCTTCATATTTAATGTTAATAGTTGAGCAGTTTCGTGATCTGAGAGACATAAGGGCAGGATATCAGATTCAACATATTTGATCTAAGCATGAGTTTAATCTAGTCGGGGATAAAATGTGTGCTGTAAAATTATAGTTGTGTAATGTACTTGTTAACTCTTTAGATGGTGTATTTTCCTTTAAAATATCTATGTTCCAGTCACCGCATAGAACAATTTTTTTCCGTCGATATTTGGTATTGAGATATTCTAAAAGTTGGTTTAATTTGTGAATGAAGATCCCGATGTGTGATTTCGTTTGGTTAGGTATTCTGTAAATTGCTATTACTATGAGATTTAGAGCATCAACATCTACACCACAACATTCGAAGTAAAATTTTGCGGTTATGTTAGATGGGAAGTGTAGTGGTTTTGCATCTATGGTCTTTTTGGTTAATATACAAGTGCCCCCCTTATTTTTGTCTCTACAAAAAGATGATATTAATTTGTAGTTTTTTAGTTTAACATTATTTTCTGAGCCTTGTCTAACATTTGTTTCGGAAAAGCATAGTATGTCTATGTCTTTGTTGAATTTATTCTCTAGTTCATTAAGTGTTATTTCTAACAGATCAGCTTTGTTACATAAACCTGCAATGTTTTGATGAAGTATTCTTAATTTATTTGTGTTTATTTCTGTTGAGGTGTGTGGTAGTTTTATTGTTTCAGTGTTTAGTTTAGAGGTATTTAAGTTGTTTACTTTGTGATTTTCCTTATGGACGAAAAAATGTTTCTTGTGTTTCTCTTGTGATATCTGTATAATTGTTGTAATATTTGTTAATGTCAGCTATTAGACAATCTTCTATACTATTTATAAAGAGATAACTTCTAGAGACAACGTCAAGGCTTATAGGTGAACCGAAAACACGAAACACAAGCGCGATCTAATCAACGCCCAGCGCCATCTATTGGTTCAGTTTGTAACAATTGTCCTGAAGCAAAGTGAGGGCGGGCCACTAGTATTAAATAAACAGCTACTATTTTAATATTATTTACATTGCAAAATTAAATACAGCATTCAGGTGCAGTGGCAGATTTTTCGCCACAAACGTTAATAGTGCAATAGCATCTATATTAAGCCTTTGCTTACGGGCTCTAACCTGGAATAAACCATTAGAAGTCACCTGTATCAAAACAAAATGAGTACTCAATTTATTAAAATTACTATAGTCGGGCCGTTGTATCATGCCCGATTTGACAATACCTTTTTTTTAATTTTGCACTTATCCTTGTTATGAGGAACACATTTCGCGAATCATAAAGAACTTTATGATTTAAAAGTAGTAGGTATTGTCAAATCGGGCATGATACAACGGCTCGACTACACAACAGATTATTATATTTTTTAAATACTTAAGAGGCTATCATAACACATCACACATGATATGGATTGCGTACCACCTGCTACCTCTAGTATCAAATGACGCAAGAGCATAGGGCTATATCCTCGAGACTTGTTTTGATAAGTGCGAATTGCAAAGTTACGTAACAAGGGAGCACTACAGTGTGGATATAGCTCGTCGCTCGACACTACTACACTACTGTCAAGGGTCAACGATTGGTTGGAGCTAGTCTAGAGCTAGCGTTGTGGGCTTGGTGGGTATACACAAAACCAACATACTAGCGACGTCACAATTTCACGGTCTATTGAAAGTTACCTATGCTAAATTTAGGCTATGGCATGAAGTAGTTTCTAGAGCTATGTTTGTTCTTAAGCTATTTGAAGTCGTTATGACCACACACACATTTTTTGAGGAGTGGTTCCGCGGCTCGGTCGTGCGTTCGTTACAATGTACCCAAGAGAACGCGATCGCACTGCGACTGCCTTCTCCATCCTCAGATGACGATCTTCAAAATGTGTTGGCAACCTAACATTCTACTTCACCGGCTCGGCAAACATAGTGAATCCTTCCCTCGGACATTAAAGAGCACCCTTGTCTTGCTTGACCAGTCGATTCATTTGATCTTATTTTGGTTTTTGGCAATTTCGAAAGTCTTTCCCGAGAGAAGTATATTCTTTCCAAGCAGCACGATTCTCTCCCGCCCTCTGTACCTGCAAGTACGAGTTAAACCGATCTATGCCTATGTCTGGCTACTGGCATTCTTTACTCTCTGCATAAACACCAGATACGAATAATACTAGCTATAATAGATATTTGCATTTTGCTTAACCCACTTAACCCTACTGTGTCGTAAACGACACACCAACTTTGAAAAAATTTTGAGAGTTATGAGGGTCCTTGAAAAATTTTTTTTACGTCGCGTTTGGCTATCGAAGACTCCATCAGTAGTTTCGAAGTGTTTTTAGTGTGCTACAGTTAATTCCTTTTGTGCTGAATAACGACGAATTTTAAGGTTTTTACAATGAGTTATTCGAGGTAAGATGACATACTATTATAAACATCTTTTTGTTAATATATTATGTAATTATGATAGCTTGATTTCTATAGACTTCTCAAAATAAAAAAACTTGTTTATTTTATAACATTTTTAGCCACTAGTTTACGTTTTCTTTATACGTGTCGTAAAAGACACGGTAGGGAAATGTGCTACTATAAGTAATACTTTTTATTTATCTACAGAAAATCATGAAGACCCCTCACTTTGCATGAGATAATCGAGGAGTTAGAGCAAAATGATGAGGTGGAAGTCCTCGACTCCATAACCATCATGCCTCCGGAAAATTGTACCTAATGCTGAAATTACGGACCAGGATTCTGGAGATGAAGATTGTGTGTCCCTTCAATATCTACCGGGATCTCAACTCAGGGCACCTGCTGAAATTCAGCAAGATTGTAGTGACGAAAGGGAAGATGACAACGTGCCATTAGTACAGTTTTCTCAACGGCGGCGCATCGACTCTGATCCTGAAAGCTTTTCCATGGGCTCTTTACCACCAGATCCAGAAACAAATTGTTCTACTCCTGCTCAAGCATTGATGAAGCCATGATACCCTATTATGGTGGGCATCCATGCAAACAGTTCATTTGTGGAAAACATATAAGATGGGTTTACAAGTTTTGGGTTGGGGCAACGCGTCTAGGATGCCTTATGCTTATGTTATTTGGTTTCAACCATACCAGGGACAACAAGGCAGCAATCAAAGTGAGTACAAAAGTTTGGGCCTAGGTGCTAGTACTGTATTGCAGTTCGCCGATGAACTTCAGAAAATAGATTCTAAAGCACCTTTTCACCTCTTTTTCGACATTTCATTCATTGCCACGCATAATGCATGGTAATTGTATAAGCATAATGGTGGACAGTTGGATCACCTGAAATTCCAAAGAAAATGTCGCTGTAAATTTACTTGAGAAGAACAAGAAAACTGAGAGTAATAGAGGAGGACGTCCATCAAAAAGTGTTTCTAGTGCATTGCGATATACTCGCAATGGACATTTAGTGAAGTACAGGGAGGATCGGCTGCGATGCGGTGTTTGTCACAAAAGTGCTAATTTCTATTGCCTAAAATGTAATGTAACGTTGCATCCAAAAAATTTTTTTGAATGTTATCATACTCTAAATAAGTATTTTTTTCTAAAATAGTACAAATAAAAATATTTTTGGTATTATATTTGTATTTCATTAGGTTTTTATTTGTTAGGATTGTTATTTTCTAATCTACATGAGTATTGTTATCAAAGTAGTAGATTCCCCTACTGTGTCGTTTACGACACGGCATTTTCCAGCTTTTCTGGAAATCATATATTTTTTTAATATTTTTCTGCGATTGTTAATCACATAAATATTAGGTACACAAAGTTTCAGATCAATTACTGAAAAATACGTTATTCAGGGATAAGTGGGTTAAATTAATGTAACCAAGCGCATGCGCATTAGTACATCTTATACCAGCCACTCAACCACTCGATTACTTCTATCTATTGATACTATTGATAGTATCTACTCGATTCCTAAAATCGAATTATAATTAGATATTTGTTTATAGATTTCCTTCATCGAATTTACAGGTAGTGGTTCGTTATTCTTACCTTCGCTACCTATTTGTTTTGTTGTATAATATTAGTTCGATGAATGGGTGTGAATCAAGATGTATAGGCCTATCCTTTAAGTTTAACGTTAGAGATTATAGAGAATACAGTAACTCGTCAATTGTTTCTGCCAATACTGTAAGGATTAACAGTAAGATATCATTATACATTGTCTTAAACGGTAATAAAAGGCGTCGTATCGTCAATATCAATGTGGATACGTAGTAGAAACAATCCGGCGCAGGTAGCGAGGCATTCCTGCGTAATGACTCACTGCGACTCCGCGGGGAGCCCTTTGAAATGGCCTTTTTATGGCATTTGTGTGAGGTCTCAATTTTCTAGCTAACAGCATCCTTATCGTGACTTAATAACGGACGGTGACGGTGGGAACCTATTCGACACAGGCTTCAGCATGAATGGGCCGATTCGATAGAAGTGGAAAGGACTCGACCTCATAGTTCACGGCGCCTGCGCTGTTTCGTCAAGTGAGCGAAGTAACGTGAAGCCCAATTGGTGAGGATGGGAAAAAGTTTGGCGGCGCACATTGTGATTTCACTGATGTAGTAGGATGCAGGTGTCTATGGGCGGCAGCAATCGCTTACCATTAGAAGATCTGCTTGCTTGTCTGCCACCTATCACATGAAGACCAGAAAAAAAGGAACATATTTTTTCTTTGAACATTTAAGCAAACTTAAGCTATCTGTAGGTATCGTATTCAGTGGCGTAGCGTGCGAGTCAACCGCCCGGGGCGGAAGCCTATATTGTCGCCCTCGAGCACCTCCCCTCTAAGACGAAACCTAGATTTGGCTGATGCCACCCCTCATTATTTCTCGATCCCTCCCCGCCTTCAAGATAAAGCAATATCCGCCCGGGGCGGACCGCCCCTAACGCACCCACACTATGCTACTGGTCGAATCTACAACCTTAATTTAATTGAGTATCGTGTAGTGAAAGGATTTTCTGGATTTTATTACTTACAGGGATATAAACGAGCGGTCCAAGGCATCAAAATAGCTATTAACGCAAACCGGAAATTCAATTTACTTATTTTAGTTAAGTCTGTAATTGACTTGACTTGAAGAACAAACCAGTCAACGATTTTAACAGATACAAGTAATGATTGTTTTTAATACTTATGACTACTCAACTCAATTTCCTATTAATTTGCTACATTGTAATTTGTACATAATTTCTTGCAAGTATTTCTCACAAAGATTGTGGGAGAACCATGCTTCGGAATGAATGGGCCGGCTAAACTGGAGTGATACCACGGCCTCACAGGAAATCGACGTAATGCATCGCCTGGGATGTGCTTACCTTCAGGTGATCCATTTAATGCCACCTATCACATAAAAAAAAAACAAATAGTAATTGCAATAAACCAATACATTTTAAAAATAAAATAACTTACGTAAATGATAGACCAATTGCTTCTCTGGAGTTGGACGGTACGCAGACAGGTCAATATCGACAGGATATGTGATTGAGAGCCACCGTTCTTGAGGGTCAATATCACTGGTCAGAGCAGTGAAGAGTCCTGGAACTCCGTCAGCTAATTCTTCAACATATGACGATTTTGATAGTTCCGTATGTGTGTCATTTGGTTTAGGACACATGTCTGTTAAAATAATAATTACTTGTTAGAATTTAAATATACTTCAAGAATTTACAGAATTTACAAATATGTGCACAACTCATAATAATTGTAAAACTAAAAAAAACCTTAAAACAGGCTTATTTTCTATTTTTCTTATTATTTTAAAGATCTCGTTAAGATAGTTCTCCAGAAAGTGCTTGTTTGGTTGATCTTAAAACTCACATTATATTTGGTATTAATTTTAACTATAGTCCATTTCAGCTAAGAAGAGCCCTGTGACACTTCATCGCGTTCTGAACTACGCATTTTATGTTTGACAATGAAAAATATTTTTATTGTTTATCTTTTTCATTTAATTGCGGCATCATTCCAAAAAATATTCCAATAAAACATCTCAAAGTTATAAAACAAAAACAGTATCATTTACTTTAATTTAATGGAATAGAAAATAACAACATTTTTTAAAACAATCCTATGCACATCGTATTACTTGTAACGGAACGTGGAAAAAACATAGAGCTGCGACATGTCATAATCGGCGGCCATGTTGCGATTACTCGATAATCGGATTAGTACGAGTGCATCAGCCTTGTATGCGAGTTGTGTTTTCGTTGTACTTGCGTGGTGTTCGGTTATTGTTACTTTTTGTTGTTGTGTTTGTTATTGTTGACTTTTATTGCTGTTGTTTGTTGCTGTTTTTGTTATTTTTTGGCAAAATGTGTGTTGCTGTTAGTATAAAAAAATCGATTCTATTTCCTTAGGAAGTATTATCGATTACCAGAAACAATCGCAATCATTTCATTATAGACATCTCTAAAAGTGTCAAAAATCGAAGTGTCACAGGGCTCTTCTTAGCTGAAATGGACTATAAAGATAGATTTTATCTGCTAATATTAGCTAATCTCTAGCTAGCTCTTGGACGGGTCCTAAGAACCAAAATTGAAATAACTTAATCTTATAATTTTATAAAAATAAAACAATGAAGATTTGTAAAAGTTGAAAGTTTATTTTATCACATGACATGAGTTTTCGACACACGACCAGAAGATGAGCAGGGGAATGAATTTTTAATGAAAGAAATAACAAAAATTTAGACTTGCTAAGTAAAATTTGCCTAAAACAACAAACACTCACCAACACAACTACAGCATTCACTGTACAAATAGCTGAGACAGTTGAAGCAGTCTTTGCAGCAGGAGCAGTCCTTCAGGTCACATTTACAGGACTGGGTCAACATGCACTTTGATACCACACTGGCACAAATAGCCTCGTTGCACGCGTACACGATAGGCACCACGCAAATTAGTGCCACAACCAACCATAATCTATTAGCCATTGCCAATAAACTCACAAAACACGTAAACAACAGGAGGAATTCAGTCTTGAAAAAATAAACAACACAAGTACGAACAAAGTTTAAAACATTAACATTTACGATCGGTAAAGGTTAAGGGATAAAATACTAGTAAGTAAAGAAAAATGGTTGTTTAAACATAAGTTAACCACACACTTCAAAGTTTAATGCGTCGTTCTACTTTAACTTTTCTTGTAAAACTTTACTCGTAGTTTTGCTCCACTCCACAACACACAACTTACTTGAATGAATGAGTAAAAACGAGTGAATGAGAGCGGATAAAGAATGAATGGATTCTTACGTCAAAAGAAACCGGAAGTGTGTTTTAGTGTTACCAAACTAAAAAACATAAAATGGTGCATGTAAGTAAAAAAAAATCTGTGCCTATTTAATACAATCAATAATAGTAAATATTTAGAATAATCATTAGAATAATGCACACTGTAAAATAAAAACATTTTATTTATGTTAGTCTCAAAACTCTCAAAGTTATACATTTTTGACGGCTGCAATGCATTTGGTTTATTTACTCTATGGGCTGATGAAAAAAAAAATTAAAAAGCGGGAATTTTAAAAAAGTTTTAAAGTACCTATCCTTTCGCGTTTGTTTTTGTTTCGATTATGTAATGTATGTATTATTTGTATTAAAAAGCGTTATATTACAGAAAATATTACTTAGCTTATTCATGTCACTTTTACAAAATGTATAAATAAATAGGTACTATCATATGGCCACTAAACTTTTCGCCTGATGATTTTTACTGCAGTAACGAACGATGTAAGTACCGTCATCTGTGGCAACTTTACCATTAGCGAGCAACTTTACCTATAGATACCTCTGTGGTTATTTCACAAAATTATTTTAAATCTATGGCACGCTGTACATTTTTGGGTGTTTTGGTAGATTTCTTATAAAATGCTGGCAACCCAAAAAGTGTTTCATACTGGTATCTTTAACCATTTAAAAAATACGACACTTTAAATTCACATGTGGCAATTTCTGTTATTCAACATATTGGCAAACATTTGTGTTTGAGCGAAAGATACTAAGTGTAACAAAAGAATTTTTGAAGTGAAAGGTAAGTAATGTATTCTTAAATGTTTTTATTCAATTATCAATGATATATAACTGCAAATTTTAGATTTATGGACGAAGGCAATGTTAAGTGAGGTTAGGTAAAGTTGCCAAACTTAAAATAATGGCAACTTTACCTACTGCTAGGGTTGTCACGTCTTGCACGTTTAAAAAATAATAATCGGATGACTCAGGTTTGTTCGGTATAATTAATTTATTAGATTTTTGTTAGTTTACCGCCCCGTACCTTCTGGATACTACATTTCTATAAATATTCTTCAAAAATTTACTTCAGAATCTTATAACTTTGTATATATTTTTCTTTTTATGACAAAAGGGGTAGAATAGGGTTAGTTATTTTTTTTAAAACAACCGGGTTCGATTCCCTACCTGAGTACCAGTTTTTTTAATGTATGAATGCAGTATTTCTTTTCATTAAAATCAATGGCATGGTACATACGTACATACCTTGGTACGTACTAAAATAATTGTTTTATTTTTTGCGTTTTTGACAGCCCTTGCAAAAAGCGTTAGTTTGTATGAAAATTCAAATAAATGCGTGGTATCTTTACCGTACATCAAAATTTTGCCGACAATGACACTCATATGGCAAACTTTGCTTACTTCACACAAAACCTTACATCCTAGAGCAACAAACTTTAAGTCAAATGTTTTTAAAGATTAAAATTCTAGATAAAAATGGCTTAGGCAATCTTGCCAAATCTGTGTCAACTTTGCCTGCGTTATATTTTTGAACACTGTGACGTATTTATTTAACTTTTGTCGATATGAAACGCTGATCATGTAGCCACATACCTTTTCTACAGAATACATAAAAAATATATGTTATAAGTATCATAGTAACTGAGAAAATTGAGAAAAACTAAAAAAATACGGCAATGTTGCCACAGATGACGGTAAGTACCTAACTTGAAGTATTTTTTGTAACAAGTATACCTACTAAAATTTTTGTTTTAATTGTTGAGGTAATATCTATTATGTATTAAATATCTATATGTATCAGGGATTTCAGATAATTTACGATCAGATAAAATTATTTAGATTGATTTATCTAAGCGGTATCTCGTAGCTTGTGGTCGATTGATTATAGTAGGTGCAAGAGCTAATCAATGTTATTTAATGAAGTGGTTTTTAATCTAGTACTTACAGTTGAATCGTGTGTGGTAAACAGCTGCGGCAATGGTAATGATATTTTATTTATTTGCGTAAATATTTATGTGATTGCAGTTGGTGATTCTTGAAAATATGGGAAAGTGATAAAGAAAAGGTCTTCTAAAATGCATTAGGTATTACCTACCTAAATTTTATATATACCTACTTAGAATCCTGGTAAAATAGTGTGAAGAAGATAGAACAGCGTTTGAAACTTGATTTAATATACATAACACAAGTTAATTCTTAATTAAGGTAAAGTGCCCTAATACGGAGGTATTTCGCAACATTTGAAAGTAAAGAACAAAAATAAGCATTTATTAGTATTTATAAAGGTGGAAAAAAATTCTATCGTCAAAAGTGGAATTATATTTTTGTATTGCTGTTGAGACTATCTCTCTTTTCATGATATTTCTTATTTTAATAAAATATATAAATAGTCGGGTCGATTTTCCCTAATACGGAGGTAAAATTTGAGTCTGGTCCTATTACTGCGGTAGACGGTCCTAATACGGAGTGTCAGAAATTATATTCATTATAGTTCCGTACAAATAATATTTATTAAATAATATTCATGTGTTTACGCTATTGGTAAGTTTTTCTATTAGTTGTATATTGATATTATTACATTGCCAATAGTAAATCAATTAATTATATTAAGATTTACTTTATTCACATTTATAATGTTTAATAAATATTTTTTGTTTAAACGGTTTTATTTAGCTCACCCCGTTTGTTTTATTATTATTTATTCTTTCTTGGGTCAAATTTAGAAATTGAAATTTAAGTACCATAGGTAATTAGATGTACCTACGTAGTTAGCGGTAGCTTTACCACCTAAGTTAAGGTAATAGGTTAAAACGTGCTGAGGACTGTATGGTATTAGGGAGGCTAAACATGTAATGTCGCAAGCATTTTCCCCTCAAGATTGGGCGCCTCTTGTTGTATCTATATAATATAAAGCTCGATTACCACTGACTGATTCACTCACTCACTGATCAGGGCTGTTTTGCGGTGTGTTGGGGTTTATTTTTGAGGAAAAACTTTTGACAACCCTGAGTGATTTTTTAATCAATCCAGGTTTTTGACATTTTGAAAAAAAAAAAACAAAATGGCGGCCGTTTTTGCGAAATCAACTTTTTTGTTACGGCAGTTATTCGAGATGTGAAAAGTGTCTCAGAATCACCCTTTGCTGTTTTGTACATGACAAGAAAAAAAAGTTGAAAAAACAAAATGGCCGCGCCGCCATCTTGGATTGAAAATTTGATTTTGAGCTCTTTTCACGGGATCGTAGCTGAGGGGGGCGCCGCTCGATTTTCAAATTTCTTTTTTTAATCTGTTGCGTATATACTCTACTTTCAAACGTCAGTTGCACTTTTCCAAAATCCAAGATGGCGCCGCCCCTGGCGGCCATTTTGTTTGGAGAAAAAAAAGTGCACTTTTCAAACGAATTTTGCGAGGTGATGGCAACACTGGAGAGATTTGAAATGTTCCGAGCGGCGGTGGGTAATTTATCACAGTATTGCCACGACTGAGAATTTCTACCAAATTCTTGGTAGTTTTTGGGCCATGGCCCCGAATGGTAGAAAATAAAAGTTGCCATATTTGCAAAAACTGAGTATGCAGTTTTGTAGTCATTTGGCATCGCAATGTCCTCCGGATAATTTTTTGGAAAAAAACTGGCAACACTGGAAATGGCGGCGAAACTAAATTTTCGGGTGTCGCTGACTTCTAGAAGTTCTCTGGACGAGGGTATCATAGATAGAAAAAAAATAAAAATTGTCTTTGATAGGTTATGCTACGTTGTATATGGGAAAAATACGCGCTGTCAAAAAAACAAGATGGCAGACGAGCTGGCGGCCATCTTGTGAAATCGTATTTTTTTGAAAATTTTCAAAGTGATTTTTTCGACAGATGGCGACACTTGAGAAAGTTTACGTGTATGAGGCAGATGTGAGTCTTGCTTACATGTGTTGTCATGTCGAAAAAAAATTTTGCGTTTTTTTATAGTTTAGGCGTCAGGGCCCAAAATAGTAAAAAAAATTAAAATTGATTTCGAGGAAAAATAAACACATCAAATATTTAGTTGGGTTAGTCCAAATGACATTAGGTCAATTTAAGTAAAATCATCTGGCAACACTGGGAGATATTGAGAAAAATGTTTTTTTGACATGGTCATTTTTGAGAGGTTCCTTGGGGAACCAGTATTATTTTAGAAAAAAAATTAAAACGCCATTCAAAGCGATATATGATGTAGTATATGGGAAAAATATGGGTTGTCAAGAAATCAAGATGGCGGACGAGTTGGCGGCCATTTTGTAAAAAAAAGGAGATTTGAAAAAAATCAAAGTTGTTTTTCGACCAGATGGCGCTACTTGGGGAACTCATGATGTATGACGCAAACGAGTGTCTTTCTAAGGTGTGTTGCCATGTTCAAAAATATTTTCATAATTTTAAATAAGTTTCGAGACTTGGTCAAAAAATAAAAAAAATAAAAATGACAGTTGTTGGGGAAAAAAAGTACATGATGGCTTGAATTTAGGGGTTTGAAATCCCTTTTGTCCATTTTTACTAAAATTAACTGGCAACACTGGGAGCAGCGTCCAAAAGAAAATTTTGACAGGGGCTTTTTGAGAGGTTCCTTGGGCGAGCAGTATTATCTCAGAGAAAAAGTAAAAACGTGGTTCGACGCGGTATATATTGTAGAATATGGGAAAAATATGGGTTGTTGAAAAAACAAGATGGCGGACGAGCTGGCGGCCATTTTGTAAATGTTGAGTTTTTTCGCACTTAAAAACCGATTTTTCGGGCAGTTGGCGCCACTTGACGAGAATCGTTGTTATAATCTTTATGGTAGGTATTAACAAGAGCTACAAAATGGTGGAAAAAAAAAACTTCATCCTCAAGGAAAATTTTAAGATTTAGTACAAAACTTGTGTAAAATGTACGTAAAATTGTAAATACTCAACGTCTGTGTATTGTGCCCTGTCAAAAAGTGACATGTATTGTCATTCTCAACCAACCAGAGCATTTACAAAAACATGCGACGAAAAAAAAAAGAAAATTTTTTTTTACTCTACTACGAAATTTTCCCATACATTTTGTACTGAAGTCGGCTGAACCCTACACATAGGTACCAGCCAGAAGAATTATTATAAAAACATGCGATGGAGATACAAAATATTAGGGTTATGGGAGAGATGGCAACTAAACCGGGACTATGGAAGGGAATTGAGTTGAGTTGATATTGATGATACAACGGGTCGCCTGCTTTATCGACCTTCTGTCTTAAGTTTTTACGTAATTCTCAAACCTACCAACTTACAGTGACCATATCATATTGAGGAACTATAAAGATTCAATAACATACAAAACTAAAACACTCAAGAAAATTTAAAGTTTCAAACGAAACCACTTATGTAAAATCAATGAGAAGAACCGCAAATATAACTTGGTAATTTCATATATTTATATAGTATTACCACAATATTTATGCGGTTAGTGTAACTAAAAATTTAAATTAAGTTGAATCAAAATTTCATAAAGTAATTTTATCACTTGTGCTTGTTAGCACTACCTACTGACTTTTATCAAACCTAGAAAAGAAATTTATCAAACCTAACCTCACTTTTTTGGGTTAGGTTAGGTTTGCATCTAACCTAACCTAACTTAGAAAATTTCGAGAAATTTATCAAACCTAACCTCACTTTTTTGGGTTAGGTTAGGTTTGCATCTAACCTAACCTAAATTCTTAAAAAATTTCGAGAAATTTATCAAACCTAACCTCACTTTTTTGGGTTAGGTTAGGTTTGCATCTAACCTAACCTAACTTCTTAAAAAATTTCGAGAAATTTATCAACCTAACCTAACCTAACTTAGAAAATTTCGAGAAATTTATCAAACCTAACCTCACTTTTTTGGATTAGGTTAGGTTTGCATCTAACCTAACCTAACTTAGAAAAATTCCAGAAATTTATTAACCTTACGATTATGAACTTTGAATCGCTTAGCCAGCTCAGCGTAGGCATCAAGTGTGGGCTTAAATGGAGCTTAAATGGAAAAATCTAAATACTCGACACAAGCCCCGAACACTGAGCGAAGCGCCGCGTAGCGCGGAGCGGCCATTTCATGACGAGTTTTCTTCACAAAACCAAGCGAAGCGCCGTGTAGGGCGAAGCCCGGAGCGGCAATTACATCGATTGTTGCACCGGGAGAATCCCGCAACGGCCATTTCATCATATCATACAGCGGCAGAACCAAGCGGAGCGCCGCGTAGGGCGAAGCCCGGAGCGGCCATTTCTATCACTCGTTATATTGCAAGAATATAGCAGAGCGCCGCGTCGGGCGCAGCCCGGAGCGGCCTTCTAACTGTATATATGGACTTTTTCATCGTGTTCAACGTAACATTGCGGAGCAAACGTGAAGTGCCGCGTGGGGCGAAGCCCGGAGCGGCCACTTTCATATGGGTGCGACGAAAAACGAATGCGGAGCGCCGCGTAGGGCGAAGCCCGGAGCGGCCATTCCATTACAAGTTTGAACTTCAAAACCAAGTGGAGCGTTACGAACGTGGAGCATTACGAACGTGGGGCAGTACCAAGCAGAGTGCCGCGTAGGGCGAAGCCCGGAGCGGCCATTTCAATCACTTGGTGTGTTGCGAGAATATAGCAGAGCGCCGCGTCGGGCGCAGCCCGGAGCGGCCTCCTAACAGTATGTATGGAATTTTTTCATTGTGCTCTATGCAATAACTAGAAGCAAAGGCGAAGCGCCGCGTAGGGCGAAGCCCGGAGCGGCCATTCCACTGCAAGCACGACATATCAATCTAAGCGGAGCGCCATTTAATAGAAACACGACGCATGACATTAAGCGGAGCGCCGCGTAGGGCGCAGCCCGGAGCGGCTTTTCATCGTCAGATAGACGGGCAGAACCAAGCAGAGCGCCGCGTAGGGCGAAGCCCGGAGCGGCCATTTCTTTGTAAGTTTCACACGCAGAACCAAGCGTAGCACCACGTAGGGCGAAGCCCGGAGCGGCCATTTCATCGAAAGTTACACATGCAAAACCAAGCGGAGCGCCGCGAAGGGCGTAGCCCGAAGCGGCTACTTATTTCATCTCAAGTTTATTAAACATAAAAACCAACCGGTGCGCCGCGTAGGGCGAAGCCCGGAGCGGCCATCCATCTCAAGTTTATTAAACATAAAAACCAACCGGTGCGCCGCGTAGGGCGAAGCCCGGAGCGGCCATCCATCACAAAGCTTATGGACAAAACCAAACAGCAGCCCGGAGCGGCCATTTCATCACAAGTTTATCTAACATAAAACCATCGGTGCGCCGCGTAGGGCGAAGCCCGAAGCGGCTATTCCATCACAAGGCATATTGACAAACTAAGAGGAGCGCCGCGTAGGGCGCAACCGTCCCAAGATCATACATTTGATTTATCTTTCCGTTGGCAAAAAAGTATAAGAGCAGCCGTGACAGACAGAGAACCGCCCCGTGTATCTTCGCGAGGCCGCAGGCCGAGCTGCGTCTCGCGAGGCCGAAGGCCGAGCTCCGCGGAGGGCGAAGCCCGTAGCGTCGCCGCGCAGGGCGCAGCCCGTAGCGGCTAAGCGTCGCAGACCTAGCTTGAAGGCGCACCCGCGCAAAGCGCGGGGCGGCAAAAAGCTAGTTTATATTATAGCCTTGCCCCTCTACTGGACCTCTGGGGGGGTCGACCGATAAAATGTCCATTACTCGTAGGGATCTCGAATTTATACCATTTAAGTACAGGACTAACTAATTCCCGCACACGAAAAACAGATAATTTAAATTTAGCAAATATAATACCAACAGATATAAATAAGACTGGAAGCTTACCATCAGAACTTGAAATATTTGTAGAAGCAAAAGTAATTTTGCGGTCCAACATTGACGTTACAAAAGGATTGGTCATAATCAGCAACCCACACTCGTCCACTGCTGGACATAGGTCTCCCCTAATGTACGCCACCGCTCCCGATTTTCGTCCACTCCTCATCCAGCCCACACCAGCCAGCCTTCGAATATCATCATCCCCTCTTGTCGCAGGGCGTCCAACACTACGCTTACCGAGTCGCGGTCTCCACTCAAGGACTTTACGGCTCCAATGGTTGTCAGTTCTGCGGGTAATGTGACCAGCCCACTTTAGTTTGCTAATTCGGTGGGCTATGTCGGTGACTCTGGTTCTCCGTCGGATTACATCATTTCTGATGCGGTCCTTCAGAGATACTCCAAGCATAGCCCTTTCTATAGCTCTTTGAGCGACTTTGAACCGGTGGATTAGTCCAGCCGTGAGTGTCCACGTCTCGGCAACGTAAGTCAAGACCGAGAGGTCGCGCTGGTCGAAAACTTTCGACTTAAGACTTTGAGGATAGGTGACGAGAAGACTTTTTTATTTTAGTCTAATATGCATGAAAGCTATTCTGCCTAGTACTAAAATATTTCTGTACTAGAAGTTTCAGAATACCTAATTGTTATTATTATTTTCTAGTTTTCAGTGGCACTTAAGATAAAACCCGTTTAACTTAAAAGTTTTTTTTACCGAATTTATTTACATAGAAACCCGGTCTATATCGGGATTAAAATATATTTAGGGGTAATTAAAATTACAATAAAGAAAATTATAACACATTTTATTTCTGCTGGTTTTACGCCCATTTTAACCACGATCCTTTAAAGTTTTCATGTTTTTGGTTTTATAAAAACAAAACCGTGCTATAAATATCAAATAATAAAAAGATACAAAACTTTTACGGAACCCTAAAAAATTGTAATTGTATATTATACAAGCGGCCCGCCCGCAACTTCATCCGCGTGGATTTTGTTGTCCGCACATATAGTGTACTAAAGCTTAAAGCCTTCTTCGACTTATGGACTATGAGATTAGCGCGTTCAAACAAACAAATATTTTTTTATAAGTATAGTTGAATAGAGCCGTAATAGGAGATCTTAGAACCCTAACACGGAGTCACCTGGAAATAGTACCGCGCCGTAATAGGAAAACTACTCATGTTTTGATTATCCTAATTCTGACCCCATAAATATTTCGATAAACAAAAGGATAAAAATGCCTAATCAAACGTTAACAGAGTTTTGGCTCAGATGTTGTAAAACTCAAGTTAAAATTTAAACAAAATAAATGTTTTCTGATAAATTAAAGTACACCTTCCCATTTTTACCTCGTCTAAGAAACTAACATTTTGTACTCGGCAGTTTTCGTATTTAATTAGATTTCTAACTAAGAACACATACCACAGAATATGGTTTCTAAATAATATGATTAATAATTATTTCAACTAAACTTGAAACTAATTCAATAAGTTTATAAATTTAAAGTTATGAACAATTAAACATATCCAGTACTTTTCCTATTTCGGAGGCATACCACCGTATTAGGATTAACCTTCAAAATGTGTATCCTATTACGGCGGTATTTTGTTTTTGATTTTTTTGGTATAAAAATACTTATAAATATAAAATAAACCATTTAAATAGCGAGTGTAATAACAGGAAAATGCTATAAATAACAAAAAAACATACTCTAACAGCATCTTAATACGAAAAACTTAGTTTCTAAATATTTGTGTACTTACTTTTGTTGTTCCGCGTTTGTATGAAAACACCGCTCACGCCGGTGGCGTTACACCAAAGATTTTACACTATAACAAGATTGTGTACTATGAAAATGAATGCAATGTTAATTTCGATTCTATGCAGTGAGAATAAGGATTACTTTGAAATGCCAAATCGCTTTACAGAAAATCGAGCCGAGCGAGATGGCGATCTGCAGGAATATGTCTTTGTCTAATGGGTTGCCATCATAAAAAAAAAAACCTTTGTGGTATAACTTACGCAAAGTTTATATTTCTTCTCCCTGGGGAACTTTCAAAATATTGAATAATTTAAAGGAATGATACGTTGGAATTAATAATGTCTTTTTTATTTTTTTAATTTTAAACCATGATAAACGACTAGTTTTATGTAAGAGTCGGTGATATGGTAGTTTTAATTATAATAAATATGCAACACTTGGCGTCTGGACATCACCATTATGGCGGCGGCAAAAATAATTTGAAAGATTGTATTATTGTGGCGACAAAAATAAAGTGTAAAAATTGTGCGTATTTATTTAATAATGGTTCTCACTTGTTGTGTGATAGGATGCAAAAGTGAATCATATAAAGGTTGCGGTGTATCTTTTCTAAGTAAGTATTAAGTTAAAGTTTTATTTTTGCATTGAGGTAGGGTTGTCCATTTCGCTTGTCATCTAAAGACTGGATTTTTACTGTTTCAGATTTAAAAGAATGAAGAAATTAAAAAAAGGTGGCTTACCGTCATACCGGGAAAAATCACTAAACTTTCAGCTGTTTGCGGCTTGCACTTCACAGGTAAAGATTTCAAGACCCATCCTGCCGCATCAAGGAAAATGTTGGAAGTTAAGGCTGTACCTTTCTTTTCGTTGTCGTTGTAAGTATTTCCGAATTGGGTTAATAATGTTTAAAGGTAACTTTAAAAATGTTATTAGACAGAGGTGACTAAAAATAATGACAATGTAAAATTAAACTTGAGTGAGACATGTGAGACATGTTAAGCAATATAAATTCAATATTTTGTTAAATTAAATAATGCTTTTATAAAGACACCGGGGTTTCATTATTTCAAATTTGCATTACAGAGGATTTGATCCCCTAAGATCAAGTCTACCTGTTACTGGGATCAAGTCTCCCAGAATAGGGGACACTTGATCCTTTTGGAAACTTCTGGGAAAATGCAAAAAAATATATATGAAGCACTAATAAATATAATAATCAAATAATAAGGAACAGTAGTTAACAAAATTGCCTACCTATGTACGATTTGTTTTTATAGAACTAACAATGGGATCAAGAGTCCCCAGTTTCCCCAAGAGTTTGTGAAAAAAAAATAATTTTAGTCAATATTCTTGCTCCATAGAACCTTCAAATCGTAAAGTATGTACGAGTACGTTTGTATGAACAATACGCTATGGCCGGTTAAATGTGCCGCAGAGTGTATTATTATAGGTAGGTAAATAGAAAATCTAATAGGGCTAGCACAAACTTTTCGAAAAGTCAGTAGTCTTTCGTATCGTACGTATACATAATAAGAAATTTTTATTTGGAACTTGTGTTTTTTTCATAACAAAATTGCTCATAAATACTCAAACGATACTTTGAAACGTTCGTGCTTGCCCTTCTAGTTTGAATGGGCTTCACGAGTTTCTAGAGAAAGCGATGCCCGACTCCCACGTGGGTGGACTGAGTTTGACAAACAATAATTGTAATCGAAAATCTAAATCGTGTGGTCACCTTATTAGAGTAGAGATGCCAACAAGTTAAAGACATCTCACGAGGCTCGAATGCAAGTAATGAGTACGCCATCTAGTTATAGTGTAAAATCTTTGCGTTACACAGACTAATTGATATTGTTGTGTTGGCTATGTGCTATACTTGCAAACGTCAGTTAAGTCAAAAAGTGATAGCATTGGAATAAATAGATTCGGTTTGATGTACCTACACTGAATAAAACGGGATAAACGCGAAAATAGAATATACCTCCGAAATAGGAAGCGATGTTTGACCACCGCCGTATTAGGGCACTTTACCTACTAACACAAATTCATACACTGATGTCTGTTTTGTATCCGAGCAAGCAACCTCTAGATTTTTCAAATCGATATGGATATTTTATTTGGTTAGTTTTTGAAATGTGTACCTTACTAACCATTAGGACGGATCTACCTATTATATGGGCTGTTTGGGCTGCAGGTCAGGGCCCCGGTGTTACAAGGGACCCCTAGCCCATAAACGCTAAAGATTCCGCT
>JABMDO010000991.1:0-18149 GCA_014851415.1 Cnaphalocrocis medinalis | reverse complement strand
TAATAAGAAATTTTTATTTGGAACTTGTGTTTTTCATAAAAATTGCTCATAAATACTCAAACGATACTTTGAAACGTTCGTGTTGCCCTTCTAGTTTGAATGGGCTTCACGAGTTTCCTAGAGAAAGCGATGCCCGACTCCCACGTGGGTGGACTGAGTTTGACAAACAATAATTGTAATCGAAAATCTAAATCGTGTGGTCACCTTATTAGAGTAGGATGCCAATCAAGTAAAGACATCACGAGGCTCGAATGCAAGTAATGAGTACGCCATCTAGTTATAGTGTAAAATCTTGCGTACACAGACTAATTGATATTGTTGTGTGGCTATGTGGCTATATTGCAAACGTCAGTTAAGTCAAAAAGTGATAGCATTGGAATAAATAGATTCGGTTTGATGTACCTACACTGAATAAAACGGGAATAAAACGCGAAAATAGAAATACCTCCGAAATAGGAAGCGATTTTGACCACCGCCGTATTAGGGCACTTTACCTTACTTAACACAAATTCATACACTGATGTCTGTTTTGTATCCGAGCAAGCAACCTCTAGATTTTTCAAATCGATATGGATATTTTATTTGGTTAGTTTTTGAAATGTGTACCTTACTAACCATTAGGACCGGATCTACCTATTATATGGGCTGTTTGGGCTGCAGGTCAGGGCCCCGGTGTTACAAGGGACCCCTAGACCCATAAACGCTAAAGATTCCGCTACACAGCAATAATTTTTAAACCATGACTAACTTTAGTTTCCATTTTAGACCTAATATGGGGGATCTTGTTGTAAATGATGTCCATACATCATTTTTAAACCATGACTAACTTTAGTTTCCATTTTAGACCTAATATGGGGGATCTTGTTGTAAATGATGTCCATCATTTACCATCAGGTGACTTGCTTGCACATGCTATATAAAAAATGGGATATTTGGTGTTACGTTTACGGAGTGATACCACGGCTTATAGAAGGCCGGCGTGAAGCAGCGCTTGCGCTGTGTTTCGTCGAGTGTTTGAGGGTACCGGACGTCAGGTCCAACAATTAGGATTGGTTACATTTTGACATATCTTGTCATAATAGGGTATTTTACGACTTTTTTTTTATTTATTTATTGTAAAGTTTTTGAAGTATGAATCACAGCTCCCTTTTTATTTTTTATCTATCATCATTAGTTCCAAAGATATAGAGTTGCAAAGTTCCCTATCAGAAAAGGAGAGCGATACGCTATTAATGACGTCACTAGGCTAGTGCTTCCTACAAGCGCAGTACAAAATTTTGTTTAAGAAAGAGACAGGTATATCAAAAGTTTGTTGCTCTATAACTTTCTTGTATCCAAACTTTTTAAAAATGTTTCTTCAGTAATCGTACACTTATACAGTAAATTATCGAGTCTAGGTATCAGATGTCGATATTTTAACGACAGTAAAATACCCTATTACGAAGTTGCGTACAAAGTGACCAATGTCGTCAAAGTTGGACGCGTCAACGTAACATCTTTTGGATTTTGCATTTGCAAAAACCCTCATTGGGGGGAAAGGGGTTAAAGGTTATGAGCGCACATGACTCTACTGGTGTTGCAGCTGGTGTTGCAGTATCTAGCGGCGGCAGTCGCTTACCATCAAGTTTGCCACCTACCAAATAAAAAGAAGTTACCTTGAGCGTGATGAGCATGGCGAGGAACTTGCGCTTGTCGCCGATGAGCACGGCGTAGCCCACGTGCCGCAGCTCCGCCTGCACCACCTGCTCGATGGGCACCGGCGCCACGTTCTCGCCGCCCGCCGTGATCAACAGCTCCTGAAATACAAACCAACAATATCATCATCATTCATCATTTCAGCCAATAGACTTCTACTGCTGGACATAGGCATTCTCCACACAGATCGCTCCTGTGCCACCCGCATCCAATGGATTCCCGCGACCTTCACCAGATCGTCAGTCCACCTGGTGGGAGGCCTGCCACGGCTGCGGCCTCCTGCGCGTGGCCTCCACTCCACCCTAACGGCCGTCTGTTCTCCTCGCAATGTGCCCTGCCCATTGCCACTTCAGCCACACAATTCTTTGGGCTATGTCCGTGACCTTAGATCTCCTGCGGATCTCATCATTTCTGACACGATCACGCAAGCACCAACAATATGAAATAAGATAAATTTTATTTATTTTCTCGGCACAAACAACACATAAAAAACACTACAATTATGTTAATGTTGTACCACCACAACGGAACGGATTTGAGCAGGACTGATGCCTTTTATATGTAGGTATAGTACTATAGTCTGTTTCAATTATGATGTCCCCCTGGACATTTCGAAGAACGTAACTCTGCACGTTACGTGTACGTAACGCGCGAGATCTATAGATCAAATCAAATATTATATATTTTTCTACTTGGTAGTAAATCGTCATTAGGAAAATATACAATTATACAAAATTACCCTACAAATAACGCCTATAACGCCCCGTTGGTCTAGTGGTTTAAGTACCGGGCCGTGATCTCGGGGTCCCGGGTTCGATTCCCGGGTCGAGCAAAAGTATGTTTCGAATTTTTCGAACATAGCTCGGGTTTGTGATCACCAATTCGCATTAGGCAAGCGTGGTGATTAAGCCTAATCCCATCATAGTAGCGATAACTTGATTTCTATGATGGAGGCCTTTGCCCTGCAGTGGGACAGTATATAGGCTGATACTTTATACCCTACAAATAGTCTGTTTCAATACATTCAATTATGAAGTCCCTTTTTGTATTTGGTAGTTAATAGTCATTTGAAAATTATACAATAATCCAAAAACATCCTACAATTGAATCACAAGCAAAATTAACATATTGTTTTTGAATATAGTGCTCAAAATAATGTAAACTTCAAAATAAAACAATAGTTATTTTTGCGCGATTGCGGTTACGTACTATGGTTTGTGATTGACTTTTGAACATAGTGACGTTCCTCAAGTATTCGGCATGTTCCAGAGATACAAAATTCTATATTTACCGATTTAAAAAAATCGTGTTCAATCATCATCTGCCATTTTGAGTGTCACTTCAATCACTACGAGGAGAGTGCAGAAAAGCCTACGACTAAGTTTGCAGCATGAAACAATAGCGATGATGACCTTGAGTGCGCAGAAACCAATTTCATTAGAAATTCATCTGTTCTACAAGTGCGCAAACTAACGGTCATCGCTATTGTTAGATGCCGCGGACTATACAATAAGACGTACGTGTTTTTCTTAAGTTAGTTTGTTGTTTTGTTGTTGAGTGTCGTTTATTGTTTTGTTTGTAATGCCAAAGAAAGTCTGAAAGTGTTCTTTCGACAATCTCTAAAAAACCTTAGTTGTTGAAAATTACTTTGATTAAAATTGGTTACAAATCGATAATCGATGCCGCTGAATATCGATTTCTAAGAGTACTTCCCTAGTACTGAACTTTTGACATCTTTCCAAAGGGACATCATAATTGACAACATTTCAAAATTTCTAAGCCCTAAAATAAAAAATACCATTTCTTTGTTTTCTTCTCCTGATATCGAGAATATATCAAAATATTTTTTATATTGCTTATTTACTGAGAAAAAAAATTATAACTGAAAACTGAAAAATGACGTCATACTTACACTGAAGAATGAAATATTTCCTTTGCCTATACCTTCTCCATTGCTAAAACTGATAATATCTGTGAATTAACTGTCATGTGTCTTCAGTGACATTTGTAAAAATAATTCCTCGTACTCATTACAATTCTCATAAATTCTCATTTGTAATCGTTTACAACAAAGAAACTATTGCGTATGTGCCAATGAAGGATCCGAAATATTGTTGTGTCCCTATCTGCACGAACAATTCTATTCATGCTCCGGAGAAATCCTTTTTTTCATTGCCAGTGTCTACGAAGTAAGAATGGTGCAATGCATTGGTTATTAAGAAATTAACTGTTCTCTGCGTGTTTTGTACTTAGAAAATTAATGAAGACGGTGAAAGGACGGGTCAAATTGAAAGCTAGATTGCCATCGTAGATTCATAGGTGTATAATTATTAAAATTCAATAAATAAGCTTCACATAGGTAGGTACTTAAGTAGTTATTTATTTACACAAGGTTAATAAAAAATATGAAACATTTTACATCTTTTATTTTGCACTCTATACTTTTTTGAAACATATAATTTTTCCAAAATACCTAAGCAGCATCTATTATTTTTTTAACACAGAGCTCATCATAGTCAGCCAGAACTTATGTATCAGCACTGGACGGTACACAAATGGACATCTCGCTTTAATTCTACGTATCCCACCGCAGTGTCTACGTTGGTCTACGTAGGCTTCCCGCAAAGCAAGTAATGCTTTAGCCTTAGAATAATAACTCTATAGAAACCTAATGCGTCCGCTCGCTTTCAGCTTAGTAGGTGGTACCCTAATTGGCGCACGGTACCCACTCGCTTCTAGTGTCAAATGTCACGGCGCCTCGAACGTGTCTCCCGAAATAAAAATAATTATGACGGTTTGTGCGGTTACATCGTGTCACAATAAAAATTAAAGGGAGAATAAGAATAATATTATCACTTTTCACAGGGAAGCTTTCAATATTTCATTGTATCTTGTAATTTTTTAATCCAAAATAGAAACGTTTATTTTCAATGTTCAGTGTTGCCCAATTGAGAAAAATATTTTCCCATTTTTCCTGACTTTTATCAAGCTAATTAATTTTTAAAACAATTATTGCTCAATTATTGATCATTTCCTAATGTAAGTAACTATGACATACAGTCGACTGAGGGGCATTTCTCGTGCGGTCGACATTGAAGTCGAATTAGATATGTATATGTATTGACGAATGTATGAAATATCATGTCGAGTGCTCGAATAAATTATACAAAAAAATCGTTTCGTTTTCTTCTATTCATTTCAGTTTAATAATATTCTATTTATACCACATAAAAACATTACCTACCCCAACCAACACTATTATTAAATGTGTTTGCCTGAAGGTTGTGTGATATGTATGTACCACCGAAATTGTTCGTTAAATTTCTATAATACCTAGTGCTTAGCTTATGTCGTAGTTTTTGTGAACATATCTATTAGATCTATCTCGAAATAAACTTTACATTACATTTTCATACCACACCGCCCAACATTTTACGACACATTAGAAATCACTATTGAGGCGTCCGATTTATTTCCCTGTTTTCGGGGAAACTGCACTTTCACTAGCAACATTACAAAGGTGTGTCAGTTGTGTCAGTACGGTGCGCAGTAGGCTGCGTGAATTTTTTTGTGTCTCATTTTTGACTGAGCTCTAGTATGGAGACTCTCCTTCTATAGAGTTATTATTCTAAGTTTAGCCTTAGAATAATGCTTTAGCACTACGTAGTTCAGCAACGTTGTAGCAGTCGTTCTCTTGCATGAACTCCAGTAACATTAGATAGTTTACTCTTGGCAAGTTTCTACTATCAGCAACTTGAAATCCGTCGGAAACTTTCATTTTATTTAAATAGTATGGGAAAAAGGGAGGTTATAATTCTATGACAGACAGATGCAAGACATAAAATGAAATTGTCAATAGTTGTCATGTATTCCTCAGTAAGCACAGAGTATATTGTATCTCAGTAAGTATGACGTAATTTGGCGCTTACGTCTGTTTAGAATACGAAGGATTAAAATATGTTTTTTAGGTATCTTATAAACATAATTTCGAAAAAACAAAAAATATGGGTCGCTTTATTTTATATCTACTTTCATATAAAACAATAATATAGACATGCAAAAATTATGAAATGTTGTCAATTGAAATAGACTATAGTGGCCCGCCCTCACTTCGCTTCGGGACCGTAATTCAGAAATGAACCAATAGATGGCGCTGTGTCAAATTACATCGCGCAAGCGTTTCGTGTTTTCCGCTTACCTATAAGCCTTGTCGTTGTCTATAGAAGTTATCTCTTTATAAATAGTATAGATTACCTTGTACAACAGGCCTCCACCACCACCATTTTTTTCCCAGGGGAAACCATCATGGCCTTCACCTTGCCACATGTGGGGGACAAGGTGGTGTGTGGGACTCTAACCCTAACCAAAACCCCTGGGGTGTAGATGTAAATGCTATCGAGTCAAGTGCAGTTTGCACGAGACTGATGCCTGTGATAGATATTTGCATACCCGTTTAAAAAGTAGGTAATTATAAGCATTATTGCTTGATGGTTTAACGCTCGTGGCCACAAGAGACGTAAAATATGAACATACAAAAAGAAGACAGTCTGTTCACCTTTATCCTTCCAGTGATATACATAAGATTGAACTCGTCGATTCTGCCCAAGTCTCCCGAGTGGATCCACCCGTCCTTATCGATGGTGGTGATAGTCTTCTCCTCGTCGTTGAGGTAGCCCATCATCAAGTGGCGCCCGCGCATGCAAATCTCGCCGGGGCCGTTGGGGCTCACTGATCCGTCGAAGCGGGTCTCTGTGCCGTCTAACACTTCTCCCACTGAGTCTAGTTTTACCCTGAAATGGTCAAAGTTGGGATTTAGCGTATTTAATTAATGAATGACACAATGGTGTACGGCTGCGAAAAACATGCACCACTGGATTTTTCAAATCTATGCGTTCTACCATTAGATTGGCGGTGAGGGAAACTTCGGATGGTTCCTGAAACGTATAACAATCATTCATTTGGTCTAGGCAACCTGATAAAGGGTTGCGAATGTCAGGCGACAATCGTTTCATTGTAATTATCAAGACTAAATCCTTGATCACATGGTCTAAACTTATCAAAGTGGTTCTAAAGCCAAACGGAAATTAAACACTGAGATGAGGATAAGGAATTACTAGTTTTGATTTCTACTGTCAATACTGTCATACTCGGAGAGTATAGTATTGTGATAAGTTACTTAAGTGTATAAGTACATCTTTCTGCAGCTGACTGTACGTACATGTATCCGGGATAGTTTATGGGGATTTAAGATTCCATATCGATAGAGTCATTAACTTAAATAAAACTAGACAACGCTTAATCTAAGTAATAAATTATCTTTGGGCTAATTCATTTGTTTTTCCGACCATTAACTATCTATAACTATAAAATTTATATTGGTAGGATTTTATAGAAATATTTTAATGGATTTTACGATTAGTCAAGTTGGTTATTCCGTTTTTGTACTATCAAATCTATAAATACTCGTCACTATATCATTGGAGGCAAAGAAAATTAATTTCTTTGCCATATAATAGTTAATTCTCTGGCATAAAAAGGTGCAACTCACATGGGGTAAACGCTCAGCGCGTGCGCACCGGCCATCTCGCTCATGCCGAAAGCCTCCACGATGGGTATGTCTAGAGATACGAAGAACCTCTTGATCTCCACGGAGAGGGGCGCCGCCGAGGACACGAAGTACTTGCACTGGTCCAGACCTAAGGCTTCGTGGGCTTTACTCAGGATCAGGGACTTGGCAATTTTGTATCCAAACGATGAACCATCGTACCTGGTGGGGTGATAATGTATTGAAATAATGATGCGTGAGGCAATTCACACCGATCATCTACTTTCATATTAAGGCATTCCCGGTACTATTATAACTAGCTGACGATAGCTGGGGGCGTTATCCAGCACCTAGACCTAAGTCAAATCAAATACAGTTTTTAACAAGAAGTTTGAAGAAGAAATTGGTTTGTGTTTGTGTCACTCTCTTTTCGCAGTTGTTCGTTCATGCGGCATTCATATTGGGAAATGGATCTAAACCAAGTAACTACTTAAAATATTTTTTCGCATAGCGATTAAGTACGCACCTAGTGTACTGGCAGTAAATTTTGACGAAATAATATACCTACGTTCCTATCGGTTTGAGGATTTATTTAATACTCAATAAAACTTATTTTCGCCTATGACAAGACATTTCATAGATAAATTTTCGGCATCTATTTAATTCCATTATCTTATAGTTGCATCTCTATTATTAAAGCTGATAACTACTGAGTACTGGATAAGACGTATTCTAGTATCTATTAATTAAAAAGAAATACACCTGCGTGCAATAAAACCGAACCATCAATGTTATTTTCATACATGGTCCAGTAATTTCAGTTTGAAACAATATTACATACACAGACACTAAGGTGCGTTATATTTTCGAGTTAATGGCCATATGCAATACCAATACCATAAACAAAATATTTTTAATTTACTTGGTACTGAAATATCTGACTGTTTTAAAAAAGGTGATTTTTTCGCCGTACAAAATTATATGAGTGGGTTGATTTTTCTGCCCGTTCGTATACTTAGTTAATCCGTTTAATGACAATATTATCTAATCTCACAATTTTTACTCCACTAACCAGTAATCCTGTTGCAACTAGATAATTATTATTTAGTTTACGTAATGTTAAAGCCTACATGATTAGTAAAAACCTGAAAGCATCAAAATTAGACATAATTATAAATCTTGAGGATTACAGTACTAGAGGATCATGTGATTTAGAAACATAGTTATCATCACTAATCAATCACCTTTGATGCTTACTTCAAGAATAGATAAACGTTTCTTCTATGTCAGACTTAAAAGTTATTTAATGGTTGTTTATAACATTAACTTGACATTGTAGATAGTTTTGGACGAAGTGAAGAAAATAAGGGCATCTGAGTTATTAGTTTAGTTGAGATAAATAGCTACGTATTAGGTCTCTACCGCTAGGTTAAACTACTGATAAATAAGTCAAGTGCGGTTTCAGATTAGCGTTTTATAAGCGCGTTTCGGCACGCACTTCTAAGCTCGTATAAGCGTGTAACATAAAGAGAATAACGTTGCTATGGACGTAATGGCTATTAGGTATTTCTCGCTTTTAAATCCACTCGTGTTAACGCGTCTGGTTTTTTTGAAGCACGCGTGTAGGCTCGTAATGCTGTATTCGAGCAGGAAAATACGCTAATCTGAAACCACTCTTAGAATTAGCTACCTACTATTGATAAGGATGCATCATGCGTTATTATACAACAAAATAAAGTTATTTTCAAACGCAAGAAGTTACGTGTATAAAATGAAAAATAAAGAAATGTAATTTAGCTATTAGCGTTGTTTGCTGATTACAAACGTGATCTAAAATAAAATGACATTTGAACTTAAGGATGATATGGCTATCAATGTTTGTTCAGCAGCATACACGCACATACCAGTAGTTAAGCATTTCGCTTGTGGAGAAGTCTACCGGGAGACCAGCCATTTCGTTTGAAAAACAACTGTCAAATACATTATTTATTTACTACCATATTATAAAGGCTGAGAATATTTCAAGGGCCACAGTTGAAAGAGATTAGGTCTGGCACGGAACCTTTATAGAACTTCAAAAATAGACCCAAGTATTTTTAATAAGTCAATATTTTTTAATTCCTGTGTATGCGGCGTGTTCTAAAAGATAGCAGTCTGAAAGGTCTGAGCCAGGTTTAGAGATTGCAATAATCCGCGCAAAACTAAATCCAGTGATAATTAACCTTGTAGCTCTTTCGACGCCCATAAACAGTAGCTTATTTTAAAAAATACGGCTTACGTAAGGAAAAGAGACATTGTTTTTAAATAATAACACTGTTTAGGGAAATTGGTAAATACAGTACTGGAATTTGGTCTCATGGCTTTTGGACTCGGAGATACGTAAAAAGTATCGTCATACCCGTTCATTCTCGCGAGGTGGTAGTTCAGGGCTTTGTCCTTCGCCCAGGCCGCCAGGTACCGCGTCACGGCGCCCCTAGACGCGCCCACTGCTACAATCTTTTCATACATTTTCTCGTACACTCTTGGTACTGCTAGGAATCTGTAAAAAAATCGTTTTGAAAATGGGCATATCTTTAAATCGATAAGACGATCGTTAGTCTGAATGTAAATGAAGCACAAATTAAGTATGTAGAAGTACATATTTAAATACAAAATACAAACCTCGTCGGTCGCACTTCTTTCAATGTTTCTATAAGACTGCCCTTTAGTGCGTCAGGTTGTGCGAAGTAAACTGAGATTCCTTTGGTCATTGATGTGTAAATATCCACAACCTGTAGATGGAAAATACAAATTAATGTAAATTAAATGGTTATGATTAAGTGAAAAGGAGTCATTCCCACCGTTTTGGTTAACTAAAACCCATCCATGATTGTAAGATTTATATTCAGAATCATGGTATCTTTATAGTCTGCCATTTGGTGACCCTTTTTTTGCTGCCGGTCTGATACTCTGATGTGCAATGGGCCGACGTCCTTATGCACACCCGTTTGGCGGGGGGCGGACGGGTTATGACGGGCTCTCTTCCGGTAGACTGAAGGCCTACCGACTGAACCCCCAACGATGCTCCCTGCTTCGCCAGAGTGGGAAGGAAACATGTGTACTACACGTTCCTTCCCAGGCGGTGGCCTGCTTACAGCGCGGGCCCTAAAATCCCTCCCCCAGTCGAGATGAGGGGGGACATTTGGTGACCCTAGTATATCTAGATTATGCCTTACCTGTGCAGCCACGTGACTCAGCGGCAAGAAGGACACGAGCCTCTCGGCCTCGGGCTGTATGTTCCCCACACGCAGCGAAATGGAATGCGCGTCCCACGTTAGATTGTCGTGTGACAACATCACAGCCTTTGGCGCGCCTACTGTCCGGACTGGAAGTATTCAAAGTTTTAAAATGCATGAAAATTTACAAAAGGCTAATAGAATTCATGCTCGATATTACTTAATGAGCCTCAGACATGGATGTTAGTTGTTCAAAAGCACGGAATTATCTGTCATTCAGTCATAGGCCTCCCTAGTGTGACATGTCCATTAGATTTTATGTTATACGATTGCTTATCTCGTATGTTGTACAGTCGCCATCAGATATATCGTAGCAGACAAGGTGACCAAATATATCTGAACAAATTAAAATGTCAATAAGTTCTGAACATACAACTAACCAATAATATCTGAACATTCAGTGCTGCATTAATATCTGAGCAGATGCTGTCATTTACTTCTGAACATACAATAACCAATAATATCTGAACTGTCATCCTTCACGCACGTCAATACCAATGCGAGGTTGCCTATCGTTTTAGAAATCAATTTGGCAACGTCGCGTTCGTCGCTCAGCATAATATACTTATATAAAGCTCGATTACCACTGACTGACTCAATTGATTAGGGCTGTTTTTGGTGTGTTGGGGTTTATTTTTGCGGTAAAAGTTTTGACAACCCTGAGTGTTTTTTTAATCATCCACGTTTTTGATATTTAAAGAAAAAAAAAACAAAATGGCGGCCATTTTTGCGACATCAACTTTTTGTTACAGCAGTTATTCGAAAAGTGAAAAGTGTCTCAGAATCACCTGAATGAATGAATGAATCATCAATCTCATCATATAAACGAATACAATCATCTTTAACAAGTTCGCTTCGTGATCGCTCGTTGGTATTTAAGGGGACAGAGTATTTAGTAAATATCTTCGTTTTTTTTATGAAACTCCTTAGTTTCCAATTACTGTTAATGCCTGCATCCTGGCCACACACTTTTAAAAATATTTTTAGATTTGAAATATTTAATGACACTTTGTTTCTTTTCTTTACGTACTTTGTTTGTCCTGATATATGACTGACATTTGCTCAGATATTAATGCAGTACTGAGTGTTCAGATATTATTGGTTAGTTGTATGTTCAGAAATTAATGACTGGCATCTGCTCAGATATTAATTCAGTACTGAATGTTTAGATATTAATGGATACTTGTAGCGTATAGAACTTATTGACATTTTAATTTGTACAGATATATTTGGCCACCTTGTCTGCTACGATATATCTGACGGCGACTGTACCTATACTCACCAAGGCTTATTGTTCTGTACGGATTCATATTCTGCATAGCCAAACGTTTCGATGTTAGTTTGGAAAATTGTAGTTTTCTTGGGCTCTTTTTATTTTGGCATTTTCTCAAGTGGCGCTGATAAACTATTTCAATAAACAATAGACGAATGACCCAGGATACTTAGTTACAATAGCCCCGTAAAATTTAATGGTAATAATAATTCAGAGATAGATCATTTGCAATCAAGGTTCCTAGAATAATACGCGCTTGCAATCTCCCGCGATAGTGCAATATTTAGCATCGCCGGCTGTGACCTACAAACGTAGAAATAGTCCATTTCGCTGCAGCCGATCTATAATCGTAACTCACCGTGTATACTAAGGTGCAGCATTCATTGACAGCTATGCTCTTCAGCGTGTTTTCCAGTTGCGTGTCTGGTTCTTTGGCACCCATTTCCATCAACTGTTCCCACTGCAAGCAAATCGATGGAATTATTTTTAGTCCAAGGTAAACGAAATCTATTTTCATTTTTTTACTTGAAAGGGTGACTTCTATTGATTTTGTAAAGGACGATTACCGCAGTCGATTCATCAAATTCATGTTATTTTTAGATTAGGTATTGGAAATACCAGTCTATTACATCGACGGTCCCTACGTATAACGCCGTATCTTCAAAACCTAAATTTTACAGGAGAGCGTTTTAAAGTTTTAAACATGTGTTGCTCATGTTCTATTATACCTACAGTTATGAAATTTGGCACACTAGGTAAATAGGTGCTATAATGCGTAAAAAAGCTAATAATAAGTTTCTACGATAATTATTTATATACTATTTGTTACTTACTAACTTTTACGCCGGAATTAGTCAGACTACAAACAACGTAAGTGGTACAACCTATTGCTTACGGGGGACTTAAGTCATCAATCCTAACATTAACTGCCCGAAAGGTCATTTTACGCCGAATATAATATTCACATACGGGGTTTTAGGGTTTTCTATTTTTTGTTTCGATGCAATATTATATATCAAAAAAGGCAGATTAAACTTGGGAACAGCTGGATCTTAAATATTTTTTAGCTAAATTAACAGAACAGGGACTGATAATGAATTTTGGTGAACTTCGTATCTACTCGTATCACTGAAAAATATACAAAACTTAATAGTACTAGTAATAAAACGCAATGGATGGTAACTAAGCTATTTTTGTTATTAGTCTAATCTGTCCTAGCTGGGCAAAGGCCTCTCCCAAACCCCTTGGTCTCTGTCAGTAGCCAGCGTTTGGCAATCCAGTTTGTGGTGGTCTAAATCATCACGCCATCTTTTTCTGGGACTGCCTCTCAACCAACGCCCATCTGTTGGCTTGTATAGTGTAACTATTTTAGTCCTACTCTCTGGGTGCATCCTACACACGTGACCTGCCCAGTTCCACTTCAATTTGGCGGATTATTTGCCCACATAATATCTGTAATCTACGATGCGAAGCAAATTAGCCATAAAACAAATGCTCAGTACAAGAGCTACTTCGAATAGGACGCTGCGGCAACACTTAGTCGACTGCTACCCAATCTTGCTGGTCCAGAGGCCTCATGCCAGAGGCTATATGCTGGTATGGTACGATCGATAGCCATGTATGGAGACCCCGTGTTTTCCGGTTCCCTGATTAGCCGAAGTATCGCCATACTGCATTCAATACAGCTGGTGATGGCTATCAGGGCTATACGTGGCTAAAGCTCGATTTCGTTTGAGGCGGCATGCATGTTGGTCTGTACTCTACCCTAGCAAGAACCCTCTGTACCAGGGTTATCTTTCCGGCTCACACAGATACTCTCGGGGCATGGATGCTTCGGGAGATATCTGTGCCGGATAGGAAAGGAACCAAATGCTACCTGCCTGTCATCATGACTAGGCAGAGTATACACTCGCGGTATATGCTGCTTGGTTGGTGGAACGTAGAGATCTCTGCGTCACTATTGGAGTCCACTTATCCCTGCCGACTGTAGTGCGCACTATGGTCGGGTGCAGGGCAGCCTGAGAGTCGATTTCTTCTTCTTGCGAGAGTGTCATGCTTCAGAATGAGGAAGCCTAGCGCGAACGTAAGCGTTTAAATCCCAGTTTAGGAGGAGGCATCATAGGGGAGGTTTTGCCGTTCTGCCTGTGGCCCCTAGCGTTTAGAATACTGCCAAGGTATTCCCGGTCTGTCGTAAGAGGCGACTAATCGGGGTTTTGAAGTACGTGAGCATACCCACTACTGGGGAGTGGCTTGCTCAGTGCTTTTAGGCATACTATGCCATGGGCGAACACGGCCATGGAAACGAGCCTCCACTAGGGAACTACGCTTTGCAGTCCAACGTTATATTTTTGCATATTGATCGACATAGCCGACAATAGTGAGTGATATGTGGCATTTCTACAGAAGAAAGGTAGTAGCTGTTATGGTTCAGAGTAATATAGAATGCTCATACATGCTGCTGATATCGCGCTGGTAGACTAAGCGAAAGAGTGAAAGGAGTTCCTTAAAAACGGTAGTCTAAGGTTCAATGTGGCAAAGACGGAGTGTATGGCTAGCAGTTTTACGGATCCCATGCATGTTTGCATAAATTTGAGTGCAGAGACCGATATAAGAACCTGGTATTAGTACTCTACTCGTCCAGTGACATTATTTGCGACGTCAAGGCGCACATTGACTCCGCGTGGGCAAAATGGCGAGAGTTGGCAGGCGTCATTTATGACCCTAATATGCCGGTTGAACTGAAAGGACAGGTATACAAATCCATTACCTGGCCGGTTCTCTCTCATATGGCAGTAAGTCTTGGCTGTACTTGAACGATATAAGTAGGAGTTCCCACCACCAGTAGAATTCCTCCGAACATGCTGCGATGGATATGTGGAGTTATGCGAGAAAATCGTGTGAGGTAATATCGGATACACGGCATCCTTCATTTTTGTGACATAGCAGATAAATTGGAGCATGTCGTCCACGTTTTACGCAAACTGGATAGATGGAGGCAAATAATTTCTGGCCATGCCTCTATCGCCGGGTCTTGGTTGAAAGGAAGGATCAAAAAAGGTTTGACTTGACGTCGTAGTAAGGGAAAATGGGTGCAAAAGACTAGTCTGCGCAAAGTGGAGAAGATACAATAGGAAAGAGAACCCTGAACTTCAAAGCGCCAGCTTGGGACGCAACTGGGATTTGATACTAATATTTTGATGGCTCTTACATCATTGGCAAGAGTCGTCCAAGCGGATAAAATGTGATTACCGTAGTAATTGCTGAGGGATTACTGGGATATCTGTAACGACTTGTGGCTAACATGTGCTGGTAGTTTGTAAATGTGGCTGCGACGATGTGTGCAGTCATATCCAGCGAGAGTCTTACGGTACAACATCGTCTATCATTCATATCTATGCCGCCTACACTAACTGGTGGTGGCGACTAGATGAAGTCATATCCCAGAAGATTGCCGCAGCTGACGGTCACAAGTGCGCTGGCACTGAGGCATATGTGAAGAAATGGCAACGAACAGATGCACACTATTTGCTAAATGCGTTGATAAGCTCTTTTTGTCTAGCTCTAGCAACAGCTCTCTGTTGCCAGAGCAAGGTGATACCAGCTGCAACCAGTTATGACAAGCTGAAATCATCTAAGGGGCAGAAGCTCAACTTCAAGTGCGCCAGGCTCAAAGTAGCACAATTTTGTGCCGTAGTCGAGTGCCGCCGTGTAACAGACCCTGAACTCTGTGGCACTGAAGAAGAGGGTAGCAACTGGCGCTCATCTTTTGACAAGCTGCCGAATAAGCAACAAAAAAGGTGTAGCCAACGGAACTCCATCGAACCAGGGACTTGTGTATTTGTTACTAAACAATGACCAGTTTTTTGAAAAAAAAAAGCAATAAATTAATCGAAATACAACCCTTAAAACATTAATCACGCTCAGTCATTATATTCGTTTACGACGTAAAATTACGTAAATGGTAATTACTAGCAATACTAAAATAATAGCTTCCATCGTAAAACATCGCATCTGGTATATAGTAAGAACATTGACTTTAACTTCCCGGCGTAAAACTGCCCAAAAACCATATAAGCCAAATTGAAAATTAAATTTCCCGCGTATATAACTGAACTGCCACCTTCGCGTTGTTGTCTCGAGCGTAAAAGCGCTCAACTGGTACTAACGGGAAAGTATGATGGCAACATTCCGAAGTAGTAGACCGTTACTACCATTACAGTATTTGTACGTTGGTCGTAGTGCACTTACGTACTTTGTCGTGCATCGATTTAGAGTACTTTTAGGCACATTTTCGACCTACTGTTTGAACTAATCGAAAGTTATCGTTGATTTCGGGGTTTTGCAATAAAAACATGCAAATCCCTTAGGTGCCACTTGCGGCCTTATACGTAGGGACCGTCGACATGTCGAGCGGCATTTCTATAAAGTCTTAATTAAAAGCAATGCATTAAAATAGAAGATGACTTTTAAAACGATGTACTTTGACAAACGCCGCAGTGTATTGTTATCAGTGATACATTACTAATTTTATTATTACGCTGACGTTAATTTCAGGATTAAGTACATTTGCGTTGAATTATCTAAAATTTGGTTTGGTCGAAATACACTCGTTTGGGTCTAATAGTCACGGAAGTATGACGTACGGACACTTGTACGGACAGCCGCACATCAGGTTGCTACAATCTGTCAAATTTCCTCAGTTGATATTGAACCAAACACGTTTGACATAAAGGTGAGGTTCGATTGAAGAAATTTTACAGATTGTAGTAACCTGATGTGCGGCTGTCTGTACCTTAGATGAGCAATGTCAAGTACAAATACTTAATAAATTACATATATAGATATTTTCGGATTTGTAAATTTGTATGCTCATCGAAACTAGTTCCATTATCGGAGTTCATAACATTGCTGTTGTACCCTCGACCTTATCTGCTCTGGCAAGGGCTAATCGTTGGGCTGTGCTAGTGTCAAGTTTCATCTATTATGTTGGAGATCCTATAGGTACCTACCTATAAGTAAATAAATAAGTACCCATCTGGATGGGTATTTACTATAGTGTAACGAACACTTTAATCAAAGTCATGAGACCCCCTAATGTGCCAAAACTAAATGGATGATCAGCGAAGAGGAATAAATATTTAATAAGATTACTCGTAAGTAGTAGTCAGAAGATAGAGCAAAGGAAGCATTCCTATAATGGAAAAAAACAGTTAAAATTTTTTGGTATGTACATACATTATCTTGATGTGACCATTTATTAGTCCTGTGTTGTATGTATTGCATTTAATATGATTACTTAAGGCTTATCTCGTCATCAACATGATGAGATAAGCTTTAAGTAATCATATTAAAGTGGCCTGATCAACATCAGGCCACTTTTAATCCAGCTTTCTACTATTGCATTCAATATGATTACTGAGGCTTATCCTTATACACATGACTCTGATAGCATGACCTCAAATGTTGTCGTAAATGCATACGATTTCAAACTAATTTAGTGTTATAAGTGTGTATTTATGATCTCATGACATGCGGATTTACTTAGTGCTAATATCCCTCACGTGTGATAAATCAAATAGGAGATAAGAATGACGCCTGAGCAACTCGAACGATAAGTTGGGTACAACTTAGTAAAGAATATATTAGGTACATTGTTGGGTTCCATTAGGTACTATTTGCTGCCGACTGTACATTGTAGTACAGTCAGACACTCATCGGTTACCACAACCTGTCAAATTTCCTCAATTGATATTCAACCTAATGTGCATGATTGTAAGATGAGAGTTGTTTGGAGACATTTGACAGTTTGGTATACATTGATGTGTACCAATAGGTACATTTAGTTATAGTTTCTACAAATATAGGAATGCCGGTCGTTATACAAACAAGCTTCGGTATACACAACAATGCGTTAATGTGTGTGAACTTGTGGTATGAAAAACGAGATTTTTGAACTAAGTAAAATGTGACATCTGCGTTGATTCAAAATGACCAATTTGCTATGAGAAAGATGGTTCCAACTAAACCTAAACGGTAGTAGGTATCGGGTACCTTTGACATCGTATAACGATACAAGCTAAGTAGGTAGTAGGTATCTAACACTATTTTTTGGTAAGTTAAAGCACAGTTTAGGTATTCGAGACCAATGAAAGATCAGTCATGTTTGTGCAGAGAAGTTTGTTGTACGTGATTCATCACAATTTTTTTGTTTACTCTCTTCGTTATTGGCGATATCAATATTTACATCGAACAAGGTGGCCAGAAGCCAACATTTTTTGATGTAGGTGGAAGTTTAAAACGTGTTGTTTTGTTTCGTCTCTCAAACATTGTAGCTCATACACGTGAAAAACAGGATGCGTAT